>JASANQ010001215.1:0-72434 GCA_030849645.1 Wallacemonas sp. Wsd | reverse complement strand
GAATCTTCAGGGAGCCTGCGGAGTAGTTCAGCTTGTACCAGGACATCGGGAGCGCCACGCTGCCGCTGATGCTGCTCGTGTTGGCCGTACCGCCGTTGAAGTCAGCCTGGGAGCCTTGCACGGCAAAGCCATGGCCGATCGACTGCTCGCCGCGGGTGGGGGCGGGCTTGTCCTCGTTGTCCTCCACGCCCTCATCGAAGTGAGCGCGCTTGTCTGACTGTGCGTCCTCGGACATGGTAGTGAACGAAAGGAGACGGTAAGAGGGAGGCTAGTCACGCGAAGGCAATTTCTGAGACTCAACCGGTGCACGAGAAGAAAGTTACTATTAGCTTTGCTTTCGTCGTACTTCTCTCTGTTGTGGTGTGTGTGTGTGTGTGTGTTATATCCGCAATGTGTCTGTGTGGATAGTTGACTCACCAAGGTGTGTTCTTTGTACGGATTTGTGTTTGCACACGCGAGAATTGGACTTAGCAAAAAGATAAAAGACTGGGGGGAAAGAGCCGTAATTCAGATGTTGTGTTGTGTGGACACGTGACATGCGATTGAAGACAAGAGGAAAGAAGGGTGGGGGGAGTAGAGAGAGAGGGGGGAAAAAAGGTAAAATAAAGCACGCACGAGTACCGTGGCGACAGAGCACGTATGCGTGCACCTGCTGGCGCTTCTCGAAGCAACGGTTCCGTTGTGAGCACCTACACAACGGTGTTCCCTTCTGTGGAGAGGAACGCCGATCGCGTACACACGCGGAAAGTGTGGGGCAGCAGTGCCTGTGCTCGCGCTGTCCAAGGCACATCCAAGAGAGACGGAGCATCGCACCTGCTTCAAAGCTCGCTGGCACATGTGTGCCTCTTTTTTCATCCCTTGAGTTTCGTTTTGTCTTTCTTTGGTTTTCTTCTTTTTTTTTTAATCGGGTCTTGGGTCAGTCACGATCGTGACACTGTACAAATGCGGCTCGCGTGTCTTCTGTATGCTCTGAAAAAGGGGCTGTGTCCTTGACACTCTCTGACTTTTTCTCACTTCAAGAAGGTCGGGTAGACAGCGCGAGAGAGAACGGGTGAGAGTGATGGGTTGCCACGCTTAAAAAGTCGAGCGCGATGGGCGGAAGGCCGGCCGGCTCATCTGCGGGGCACTGCGGCCAGTCAGGACACGCAGCAAGCCCGTCTCGGCGAGATCCACCGTGCCGCGCACACCGCCGTAGTGATCGGCGTGGTACAGGTGAATCACAGCGGCAAAGACGAGCAGCGCCTCGAACAAAGTCGACTGTCCGGGGTGCGTCACGTAGAGACGATCGCGGCCGTCGCGGAAGTGGCGCACGTAGAAGTACGGCGCACCAGTATCGCCGGCGAACAGGGCGAGGTCTTCGCGGACGGAGAGCGCGCCTTGGTGGCCGAAGCGCACGTACGCGTAGAGGCCCGTCACGCTCGTGCGCAGGACGTGGAGGAGGAGGTGGGCATCGCAGGGCAGGCCCGGGCGCCAGAGCTCGGCATCGCCGGCATTATTCTTGAAGGAGACCAGCGTTTGCTGGTTCGCCAGCGTGCGCAGACGGGCGAGCACGTAGGCGCGGGTCTGCCGCTGCGCCACCGCCGTGAGCGGCTCGTCAGGCACAAACGTCAGCGCCACGTCCAGGCGTGCCTCCAGGCCGAGCCGCTGATCGTAGCGCAGGCCCGTGTTGAAGTGCTCACCGCTGCGCTGATAGCTCCGGACCTGCTCCTTCTCCCGGAGCAGCACCACCTGCTTTGTGACCGGCCTCATCGGTGCCGCCGGTGCCGCTGGGGCCCCAAAGCCGCCGAGGCCCATCGGTGCAGCGGCCTGCGGGGCCGGGCCCGCGCCTGGCACAATCTCGCTCAGTGGGTTCGCGCAGTCAAAGGCCCAGACGTCGTTGTTGTGGAACCACTCGTCGCAGGCGTCGACCTCCTTCACGAGGTTCAGGCAGACCTCGCGGACCCACTCGCGCATGCGGCCGAGGCACATCTCAGGATGGGCGACGGAGAGGCTTGCCCAGTCGAGGCCGCTCTGGGCCGCGTGCACGGCCTCGCTGCCGCCGACCTCGTACAACACACGCACCGTGCCCTGCGTCAGCTCCGACCCGCTGGCCGCAGCCGCAGAGGCAGCCGGCCATGACGCGGATGTCGGTGGTGTGTAGAAAGAGGCGGGCCGGCCGGCAGCGAGCTCTGCACGACCGGGCCGCACCCGCTGCTGCGCGAGCGTGTCCAGATAGCGGTCGAGGGCCTCACCAGACCGCATCGGTCGGGCCGCGTCAAAAAGAGCGCCGGCCGTCCGGCGGGGGATTCCGCCGTCGCCGGGGGCACGGGCGAGGTCCGGCATCGTGCCAGCGGCGTGGGGACGGCGGGGGAGAGAGAGGCTGGGGACGCTCGGCCGGACATCGGCGGGCTGCGCGCTGCGCCGGCCACGGCCAAGGACGCGGTCCACCTCGAATGTGCGGGGCCGCTGCTCGGTACCTGCGCACAGCGACAGGGCGGCCAGAAATACGCTGCACAGCACAGCGCCAATGAACAAGGCGTGCGCGGCGGTCTGCAGCCAGCCCTCCACGACAACCTCCACCAGCACCTCGTCGATCCACACATGTTCGGACGGCCTCGGGTACCACCACAGGTGCAGCCAGCAGCCGCACGCGGCGGTCAGCAGCACACCAGCCGCCAATTTGAGCTGCGCAATGCGCGCACGTCGCCCAAACTTGTGCTGCCGGCGCCGCCTCTCAATGTCTAGGAGCTCCTCTGTGTAGCCGTCTCGCATGGTAGCCGTGCGCGTGACGGGGAAAAAAAACGAGGAGGAAAAAAAAAGTGGGAAGCGGTGTTCAACAAGCTGAACAACGGCCTCAACAAAAAAAAAGGAAAGAAACACGGTTTGACAGGCCTTATGTGGGTCCCTGTGGGCAAACAGTGCAAATAACGCGCAGCAATTTCTATGGCACGAGAAGAAGCACGCCAAGGTACGACGAAGAGAGTTGAAAAGGAGGAGGAAAAGGGTGGAAGAGTGGAGGAGCTGCGGCGGGCTGCCAAGAAAATGCACATGTCGATGGCGTCCATCAGAGGGACACTATGAATGAACAACAGTCATGCATTTCACTCGTGAATAGCAACGAAGGGTACGCGATGCCATTTTTTTTTTTTTGCCGTTTCGTCTCGTTTTCGTGCTCTGTTTCCTCGCTGATGTTCGATTGGAAGTTTGCGGTGTTATCGATCAGCCCATATGTGGCACCGAGCGGCAATACAGTCGTCGACACCAGTCTCGATGTCTTCACCGTGCGATACAGTCGATACTGTGTTTTTCATTGTTGTCATATCTTTTATTTTTTTTGTCCACGATAGAGTAGACTAAACTGTCTGTTTTCTCTACTCACTTCCTCTTCTTCTTTGTTTGTTTTCGGCTCAAAGCTTACTCAGTTTGCGGAGGCACCTCGTAGATGCCCGAGTCGACAATCTTCACAGTCTGAGACGGGCGGTTCTGCGCGCCTGTGCGGGTCCCCTCGATCTTGCGCACCGTCTCCATTCCATCGAGCACGCGGCCAAAGACAACGTGGCGGCCATCCAGCCACGGGGTGGGGGCCGTCGTGATGAAGAACTGGGAGCCGTTGGTGTTGGCACCGGCGTTGGCCATGGACAGAGAGCCGGTCGCGTGCTTAACGGAGAAGTTCTCGTCGGGGAAGCGAACGCCGTAGATGGACTTGCCGCCCGTGCCGTCGAAGTTCGTGAAGTCGCCGCCCTGGATCATAAAGTTGGGGATGACGCGGTGGAAAATCGAGTTCTTATAGCCGTACCCGTTGTCGCCGGTGCACAGCTGCTTGAAGTTCTCCACCGTCTTGGGCACCGCCTTGCCGTACAGGCCCATGATGATGCGACCCGCAGGCTGGTCGCCAATAGTGACATCAAAGTATACCATGGACGTCACCTCAGGGCCGCCTTCCTGCGCGAGTGTCGGGGTCGCGTAGAAGCACAGGGCGAGCACGGTGAGCACGGTGAGGCTCACAAGGGCGGTCAGGCTGCGCATAATCACACGACGAGAGAGTTGGCGGGCCGTGATAGGCGATTGCGCAGAAGGCACAGAAGAAAAGAGATCACGAAGAGAAGAGTGCAAGGGACGTGCCTTGATGTCGTTCGACGCGGACGGATGATGATGTGAAATACACAAAAAATGCGTCACAAGGGAGTTCGTTCACTGTATTGAATCATTGATAAAGTACGGTAAAAAGAGAAACACAAGAGGCGGAGGATGAAGAGTGAGAGGAAAGGAACGCAGGAAGGGTACATGCGAAGGGTGTGAGTGACGGAACGGGTCAAACGCGGCACGCCCAATGACATCAACGTGCACGCACAGACGATGGTCTTCTGATTCCTCCGTGCCGCTTCACATCTACACACCGTCGGCAACTAGTGCGCGAGTGACGGAAGGAGTTTCTCGCGAGGAAGGAGGCATGTCCGTAATTGAGTAGACAACCAACCGGGGAAAAAAAATAGGTTAGGTACTTTCGTTTGTGAAGCGTCATCGGCGCAAACAAGGGTGAAAAGCTCTGTCTGATGTCATCAAACAAGAACAACGAACAAAGCAATGGGGAAAGGAGAGAGGTAAATGTGTGTGTGTATGTGTGTGTGTGTGTGTATTTACATGGCCACCTTACTTTCGCGTAATGCCGTTCGTACGGGCACAGACGGACATGCAATACACGAGAGCAGCAAAAAAAAAAAACAGTGACATACATTGGGACCACATCGGTGGGGGGGTTCCCATCAGGCCTTGCCAGCACCGCGTGCGCGCGACTGCGTGCCGCTGGCAGCCGAAGCGGGTCCAGCGCGACGGCGGAGTCGCTCGCGCACAGACATGAGCACCACGCCGAGCATGTTCCGCCCCGTGCCGTTCTCGCAGTCGCCCCAGAAGTCGTCAGTGGGCGTGTGATAGACAATGAGCCTGTCCTCGGTGGACAAGAGAGCCGCTCGAGCGGCCTCGTTCTGCTGAAACTTGAAGTAGTTGCCCAACAGCATCACGTCGATCTTCACGCGATTCCAGTCCGCGTGCTGGCAGTTCTTCGCCTCGGCCTCCTTGACGAGCCTCTCCAGCTCCCACGTGCTCGCGACCGTGTGAATGCGCTGCTCGTACGGCGAGTCGCGGAAGCGCTCGCACAGAAAGTAGTGGTGGAGCGAGAGATACTGCTTGTGGCGCACCACGAGCTGCTGAGGAGACAAAGGGCTCAGTACACCAAACTCCGGATCCTCAGGCTCGTTGAAACGCACGACAGTCGTCTTGTTGGACATGGTGTACAAGAGCTACAAAAACAAAAACAAAAAGGGCGGATAATCAAGCAGGAGTGTGCAAGGGATGAAAAATCGGCACAAAAAGAAGACACTCACAAGGCAGTGACGCGTTCAGCTGAGGGTCAAGAAGAAGAAGAAAGTGAGGAGGATGGGAGGGGATGGTAAACGAGAAAATGGAGTTGGGCAAAAGAAGAAGTTACGTTCAACGCGAGTGAGCGGATGTAAATGCCCGCGCTGATCGCAGTTGCCCCACGCCGAGCACACACTCACCCGTTGACGTCGTGTGGACAGCGTTGTGGTGCGGGGTGCACGCTGGAGTCGACCCGGCGGAGGCAACAGAAGACCACACAAGCATGTGTAGATGAACCTGGCTTGCGCACGCGCACAAAAAAAAAAGCAGATGAACAAGTGTGAGAAGCAATCGCATACTGACACGCTACGCGCTGCTTCATACTGGTCACTTTCTTTTTTGGTACGGGTGTGTCGTCGTGCGCCTATGCAACGCTGCTGTTTGGTGGAGGAAAGAATTTGTTGTACGTCAATAGAGCGAGGAAAGGAAAAAGGGATCGCCAACACCCTTTCAGAGATCAAGCAAAGAAAACACAAGAGAAAAAAAAGAAAGGAAAAGATAGCATCTTCTTTGTGTTAACATCAACTTCTTCATTCTTTCTTCAAACCCTTTCTTGTTCTTTCGTGTTTTTTTGCACTTCAGCGCTTTCTCCTTTTTCGTTTTCTTCCAGTTTCCTCCTGTCAATAGCAACTAATACGTTTCACCTGGACCTTTCGTCCACGCTTGCTGACTCGTCCTTTCTTTGCGCGTCCTCGTCTCTCGCGCGTGAGGAGGCGAGAACAGCTCGCACAGAAAGAAAAAAAGGTTCAAGCAGAGTCAGGACCAAAGGAGCGGACGCGAGAGTGCGCACGCAAGCTTCTTAATCCTTGCGGAGCTCGAAGGTCTCGGTCCGGACGCCGTCCTTGGTGACAATGTAGAACAGGACAGAATCGCCCGTGTGGATATCACGCTCGCACGCGCTCGCAAAGGCGTTCTTGAGCGTGTGCAGTGCCTCGTCCACGGTGAGCTCGAGCGGGCCCTTGCCCTGCATGTGCTCGCGGCGCAGCAGGCAGTCGAGCAGGGGCTCCACAAAGCTGGAGGCCGTGCCGCACGTGCCGTACTCGAGCGGCTCCGTGCTGCCAAAGACATCATAGCTGTAGCACACGCCCTTGCCCTCCTCATCGAGGCCCACGATCATGTTGAACGTGTAGTAGGGGAAGAAGCGGCGCTGGTACAGCAGAGTGGAGAGCAGCTGCGAGATGGCATTCGTGGACGGCTCCTTGCCGCCGTTGTTGTACCTGTACCACTGGATGCGGTACTTGAGCACCTGCTGCAGCTGAAGGCGGTCCGCCTGCATGCCGCAGCTGGCGAGGTAGGTGTTCTCAGTCAGCTTGAACAGCTTCGACGTGTCGTGGCGCGTGTGCAGGCAGAAGTCGCCGTTCAGCCGTGTGTCGCCAGCGACCACAACGTAGTCCTTGCCGGCGATGGCAGACGTCGTGCCACCATTGTCCGCGTACGGGCTCCACTCGTGCTGCTTCGCACCCTGCTTGGGGAGCTGCAGCACGGAGCTCTCGAGCTTCTTGCTGTAGTAGTGCTGTCCGTACTCGGCGTGGTCCTCGATCATGGCTGAAAGTTCGAGAAAAAAGGAGGAGGGTGGGATGGGGTGCAGGACACCGAGAGAGAATCAGAATAATAAGCCTAGGAGACTGAACTACTTCGGAGGAAGTATGAGAAAAAACCCTGCAAGAAATGTGGAGTTACTGAAGATCTCAACGTAAAGGAGAAAAAAAAAAAAGAGCGTGTCGCTAGTGTATTTCTGGGTGTAACGTGCGCAAAGACGGGGAGAAGGGGAGTGAAGTGGGGAGAAGAGAGATGAAAGTATGGGCGTGCGTGCGTGAGGAAGTCCAGTCCAGGACGAGAAAACGGGAATAAAAATGAGCATGGCAACGAGGTGGAGAAGGTCAGCTCGTGGTGATGAGCTCCCTTCCATCACTCAGCTCCCCGCTGCTTGCAAAAAAAAAAAGCATTCCAGTGCTTATGAGCAGATGGGTTTTCGTGGTCGTGTGCTTGTGTATTCTCTCAGTGATAGCAAGCACACGAGTGTGTGTCTGCGTGTCTGCACTCTTTCTTGTGTCTTCGTATTTGTGGGCGTGTGGGTGTGTGAAAATTCGCAAAGAGAGGGCCACGAGAACAAATGCAGAAAGAGAACAAAATCACGAGCAAGCATATTCTTACTTGTCGCGCGTGGCACCAGAGATGTTGTAGGTGAGCACGTCAATTTCAACTTGGCGCTCATCCGCGCGCTTCCGGTAGTGCTCGCGCGCGGCCTCGCAGGCCGGACACGTATCACCGCGCGCCGCCACTCGCCGGGCCTGCTGATACAGCTCGAAGCCCAGAAGGCCGCCAAACGCACAGGCCGTGAGCAGCCACATGCTGTAGTTCTGCGCGCCTTCATGAAAGCCGTAGTCGCGGGTGTTGAAGATCTCCCACGGGCGCTCGCGCGGACGGCGCGCCTTGGGGAGGCGCACCAGCAGTCGACTTGTGTAGCGCAGCATGAACGATTCGCTTTCTACTTCTCCTTTTTGTGGTTGACCTCTTTGTGTGTGTGTGTTTCTCTCTTTGTTTGTGTTTCCTCTTGGCCTTGCGCACCAGCAGGAACAACCAGAGACGCGACAGCTACACCGACAAAGAACATGAGAGAGAAAGGCGAAGGTGGGGAGAAGGGGAGAGCGTCAGAAAGTGTGCGTTGGGGGCTCGCAAAGTTGTCACGTGCGTTCAGCAGTTTGTGCATGCCTTTTCGCCTCCCTTGTGGCGGGCTTGCAACAAATGGAGACGATGAACAGCGGCAGCAGAAAAAAAAAAACAGGTCCATGACACAATGAGTCTCTGTGGAGAGTTAACCACGCGCCGCCACCACTAATGAGATGGTGAATGGTGATTTTCAGATTTTTTCTTCGGCGCGCCTTCACGTCGCTTCGTTTTTTTTTTTCATTTGTGCTTTTTTGTTGTTGTTGTTGTTACCGTCGATGGCGGGGTTAGTGTGTTGTTCTTTAATCGTGGCTCCATATACTTTTTTCGATTCCGCGCACGTGCGGTTCGTGCATTTAGTTCTCGAGCACAAAGTTGGGGATGAACTCGTTGACCGCGTAGTGCGTCTCGCACTCTGGACACACCAGCTCGCCGTTCTTCACGGCAACCATGTTCATCACGTAGTGCAGCTGGTGCAGCAGCGCGGAGTCATCAGAGAGGTCCGCCTCCTCGAGGGTCTCGGGCAGTGCATCGGGGTAGCTACTCGACAGCTCCTTGTGCTTCTCGCTGAGTGCGGTGAAGGCCTTGACGAGGTAGCTGTAGTCGATGCGCGCGAGCATGCGACGGGTGAACTCGGCGTCGTACGCGACGGGAATGACCTCGACCTCTTGCGCCTGAACGTCCAGGGGGAAGGACTCGCACTTGAGGCACGCGAAGAAGTTCTGAGTGAGCAGACGCATGGGAAACTCAACACGGAGAAGCAACAGGGGAAAAGGGGGGTGTCAAAGGGAGCGGACCAATGTCAAATGCGCGCAAAAAAAGGCGATTTCTGGATGTAAGAAAAGAAAGGAAAAAAAGAAGGAGTCGAGGTAAGGGAACAATAAATGAGGTCAAGTGATGGGTGAGAAGGTGAGAATTCCAAGGTGGTGGGTGACTATTGGAGTGGGCGTGAGATGCGCGCGGCGCGGCGTTCGCCTTTTGTGGGGGTCACCACGTGCGGTACCGGACTGACTGTGTGTGTGTCTGTGTGAATGGGATCTATGAGAACAGCAAGGAGAGAAGAAAAAAAAATGGCAACATGAAAACGGGAGAAAAAACTGAAGACAAAGAAGCGCGTGTCCGGGTGTCAGACAAACGCGGGCCAATCAGGCGTGGCCTCACTTGATGGACGATCGGAAGCCGTACTGCGGTCGTGCAGCCGAGGACGGGGCTGGAGCGGCATCGGGCAGCGCGTTGAGCATGTCCAACACGGAGAAGCCACCGCTCCCCCGTGCAACCGGGGCTAGCACCTTCCGGGGGAGCGGAACAGGGGCAGGCGGCATGGGTGGGGGTGGCGGCGGTGGCAAAGCTGGCATGTGTGGCGCAGACACACTCAAAGCCACCTCCTCGTCGACATCACCCATGTCGACCTCCATCGCCACGTCGTCAGGCACCTGCGCGTCCTCATACTCCTCACCCAGCTCTGCCTCCTTGTCCGCGGTTTGGACACTGGCATCACCTCGGCTGTGCGGGTCGACCGGCGGATGCGCCGACACAGCCGGCACCACTGCCGTCGGAGACATGGGCGAGAGGGCGGGCAGCGTGCGCCGACCGGCTGGCAGGCGCAGCGCTGCGGCGACGGGAGAGAGCGGTGTGAGGGGACCCACACCGAGGCGCGCGCGGTCACTGCCCTGCGCCGGTGCGGACGTCGGTTTGCGCGCTTCTTGGCTCGCCAGTGCACGGGCCTGCCCGCTCGCCAGCCGCGATTGCGCGTAGCGCTCGAGCAGCTGCTTCAAGTGCGCCGTCACGTCGGCCTCCGTCAGCGGCTCGCCCCCCTCCGCCGCCCTGGGCAGACCCAGGCACCGCCGCAGCATCGCATTCTCGTGCTCCGAGGCCCGCCACCGCTGCTGCCAGCCGTAGCGCTCGGCCTCCCGCACATCTACACGACGCACCGGCGCGGCTGCGATGCACCGCATGCGCTGCGCGTACCGGAGCGTCTTGAGCGACTCCTCGTAGAAGCGCGAGGACGGCGTCACGCAGGCCACCATCAGCGTGCGACAGCGACCGCCGAGACTGTCCATGAGAAGCTGTGTCAGCACACTCGAGCGATACGGCACAAAGTCGGTTTTGCGCTTGGCGTGGCGGGCCTCGCCGGCACTGCCCTCCGCGCTCGTGACGGGTGCCTTCTTCTTCTCCTTGGCGGCACCTTGGGCGTGGTGGTGTGCCTTCTCTTGTCGTGAGAGCGTCTCAATGACATGGCCCAAAGCAAAGAGGGACTTGTTGATCGACTTGGTGTCTTCGCCGTCGCTGCCAGTGTCGCTGAGCCGCTCGGAGCCGGCGAGGTCGACAAAGGTGAGCTTGCCGTACGTGCGCGGGGTGCCATCGCGGTAGCTGGTCTCCATGTACACAGTGAACAGCACGTGCGAGCGGCTGCTGTCGGCGTTCAGCAGGTGGCCCGCACGATGGCGGCTGGCCTGGCCCTCGCGGAGCACGAGCAAAAAGTCGTCGAGGCTCGTGCACTCGACCAGCAGGCAGCCGTCCACAAAGAAAGCCTCGGAGGCGGCGGACCAGCGGCACTTGAGGCCACTCGTGCCCTGCAGCAGGTCGCACAGAGACTCATTGTAGAGCTCAATGTACGCGCACTTGGCAACCACGGAGGCCACGTTAGCCTCCGCTCGCCGGGCTGCCAGGCGCTGCACCAGGTACTGCACGGCACGATACTGCAGACCGTCCTCGGCCACCATAATGGCGTCCGTCTCGGCTTCCGCGGGTGCGGAGAGTGTCCCCCCGCTGAGCGTGAAGGTCTTGCCGCTGCCGGTCTGGCCAAAGCACAGAATAGTGGCGGCACGTCCGTCCATGGCGTCATCGCAGTAGTCGACCACGCGCAGGGCCTCGAAGGTGGCGCTCTGGCTCGCCTCAGGACCGAGGCAGAGGTCGTAGCAGAAGTCCTGCACACGCTGATGCGCAGCGAGGGCGGTCCGTGCGCGCGTGCTCTGCACCCCCTTCGCTGTCCCACCAGGACGCAGACGCGGCCCACGCAGAGCGGCCGTGTCGTCGGTGCTGGGGCCGGTGTTGTCGTTGGCAGCGCGTACGAGCGGGACGGACGCGCGAATGCCAAAGTCTGGCCCGCCGACAACAGCACCGGTGCCTGCCGGAGACGAAGACGATGAGGGCTGAGGAGAGGGAACGACGATGTCCATGGCGCTGAGCGGGATGAGTGAGAGACACGCCTCCTCGCCGCGTGCCTGCTCGCTCGGCAGCAGCGGGCGAAGGCGAATGGCAGCCTGTATGTGCTGCGCGGGCACCTCCGTTGCCGCTTCTTGCATGATCAATGCCCGAACGGCAATGGAAAGAAGAGAAGAAGGCGCAAAAAAAAAAAGGGGGGTCTGCTGTACCTGTGACATGGTGAAAAAAAAAAAGAGGGAGGGAGGGAGGGAGGGAGGGAGGGAGTTGGAAAGGCAAGTAAAGAAAGAGGGTGATGGTGCATGATTCGGTCTGAAATAATCGTGTTGTGGCGTTTCTTTGTCTCTCTTCTCATACTCGCCGTCGCATCATCCCAACTAGGCGAGTGAGTGAACTTTTGGGCAACGTGTGCTGGCCGTGCGTTGAGGAAGCAGCAGTCAAGAACAGCCAGTGCTCTCTCGTGAAGACGACTTTGCAGACAGAGCGAAGGTGAGATGTTGTGTTGATTGAAAGTTCATCGGTTCGTGCGTCGGTGGGCACGAAAGAAGAAGAAAAAAGGGTGGGAATACAAACTACATCATCATCGTCACCATGGAGGCCGTGTGGTGCTCCTAACACACAAGAGAACACACACGCACACATCGGGAACCGCAGCGTCGTTCACTCATGTACATTGATATATGGGAAACTACGGGAATCCCATGCCTTTTTTTGTTTGTTTGTTTGTTTGCTCGCTTGTTTGCGTGCGTGCGTGTGGGGGAGAAGCAGCAGTCGCAGAAGCTGGAGCGCACGAACGTGTGCGTCGCGTGTTCACTACTCACTCCGGCGGGGAGGCGTTGACTGTTACTTCTTCGACTGGCTGCCACCGCGCTTGCTCCCGGTGCCGCGGCTCGAAGGCTTGCCCGCCGGGGCCGGGACCTCCGCTTCCTCGGCCGGGGCGGCACGCATGCCGAGCGTCAGTTCGAGCGCCTCCACACGCTGCAGGATGCGCATCTCCCGCTCTGTGAGCTCGCCCTCCAGGCCCATGTACACGTCATCCACCGCCTTGCTCGTGCCCTCGCGGTCAAAGTGCAGTGTCATGTCCTCTTCGAGCTGACGCAGGCGGGCCGCCTCGGTGGTGTCGGCGCAGCTCTCCGCGTATTGCCGCTCCAGCATCGCGAGCTCGGCCTCCTGCTGCGCGCGCAGCTCGCGCCACGGGGACAGTGTGCCGGTCTCCTCCTGGCTGTCTGTCGCGGCCTTCTCCTCGTCCACCAGCTCCGAAGTGGTGCGAGAGCGGACGTTCAGCTCCGGCTTTTTGGTGCTCGTGCTGCTGCGCGAGCGCGTCTTGCCCGGCGTGGGGCCTGCCGGTGGACGACCCACGGACGCGTTCGTCGCGGTGGGCGGCACGGTCGCGTGTGGGCCGGCCACGGACGGGGCGAACGTCGTCTGCAACGCCGGCTCCGGCGCGGCACCCGTGCGCGCGGCGGACATGTGCGCGGTCGCGAGCATCGGCACCGGCATGGGCTGCTCCACCACGACATCAAAGGTCGGGCACAGCGACGGGCTGCGCGAGGCGTGGGGCGTGGGTCGCTGGCGGCAGGCGAGGAGGCGGTGCAGGTGGGCGTGCGCCAGCCAGCCTCGCTGCACAAAGAAGGCCACCGCCGCCTCCACCTCCGACTCGCTGAGGTAAATGTTCTCCGCCGGCAGCGAGGCCACCGCCGCGAGCCGTCGCTCCTCCTCCTCCTCCTCCATCTGCAGGAGCAGCCGCGTCTTCTCGCTCATCTTCTTCTTGCCCGGCCCCGCGCTGCCGGGACCGCTCGCGCTGGTGTTGCCGAGGGCAGCGGCCAAGGCACGGTCGCGCTCCTTGGGCTGGCGCGGCACGAGCTCCCACCGCCACCACGATGTCACTTCCTCCGTCGCAAATGCACGCAGTTCCGACTCCAGCACGGTCAAGTACGGCTGCGCAGGGACCTCGGGGCTCTCCGTCGCCACGTCGGCAGGGGCCACCGCTGTCTTGGGCGACTCAGCGCTGCTCCCGAGGCCAGAGGTGGTGCGTGCGCTGTGCGTCTTGCGGCCGCTCGCGCTGGCGTTGTTGGCGCTGCCGGTGCCGCGGCTGCTGGACGGCGACGTGCTGCTCGGCGAGAGGGCCGTCGCGGCCTCCACCGCCCCCACGGTCGCGGCGGGCGGCGGGCGGATCAGGTCGCCGTCGGCACCGCTGCGGACGAGGGCATCATAGCGCAGCCACCAGGCCAGCACGTGACTGGCCTTGAGGGGCGAGAAGCCGCGATCCGCACAGTACCGCACCGCCTCCACGAGCTGATCCACGCGAATCTGCAAGGCGAGGTCCGTCCAGTACGCCTGCGGCGCCTCCTCCGCCGCCCGTCCACCGGATGCCGCGGTGGCGGTCGTCGCCGTGCCGGTCGCAGGGGCGGGCCGCGCCTCTCGGCATCGCAGCAGCGCGGTGGTCAGCTGCCAGACAACTTCCTCCTCCGTCATCTCCGTCGGCACCGCGAGGGGCGCCATGTCGTCGTGCACGGGCGGTGCGGCCGCGCCGGGGCGATTGACCGATCGCTGCGAGCCGGCCACAGAGCTGGATGCGTTCAAGACGGTGCTCTCGCCCACGAGCATGGCGGAGGCGGAGGCTGGTCGTGCGGGTCGCTGTCCGCGGGCCGTGTCGAGCAGCTCCGTCAAGAAGATCAGGTCTGACACGATAGACGGCGGTGCCTCGACGAGCGGCGCGGAGGCTGTGCCGTGCGATGGTGACTCGGCACGTTTGGCGGGCATCGCGTGGGGTGGTGTCCTGTGGGAGCCTGTGCGCAGCGGTGGATGACGTCAAAGAGAAAAGAGAGTGTGGCACAGAGCCCTCAAGTCAACAGTGGGCAAAGTGGGTGTGCGTGTTGTGTCGCGGCTGTTTCCTCTTTTCTTTGTGTTCCTTGAAAGTCAGAGAAACGAGAAGAATGGGTAAAGACAGAGGGAGGAGAGGAGAAAAGCGTGTATGAGAGAGCGGATGAGTGAGAGGAGGAAAGGATGCCAATTGGTCGGACACAGAAGGGAAAAAGAGGCAACGCGGCATGTACAGGCAGATGCACGCTGCTGCGTACGAGGGAGATCCCCGCGCTGGTTCCTTCAGTGGGTTGCCCAGCAGATGCGGTGAGCGCACATACGCACGCGCCTCCGCAACATCACGAACGGAGCCAGCCCATACCCACACAGGCGAACAGCCGACTAGGCTCTGTGACTGTCGTACCTCGCTCTCATGGTATATCGCTGGTGTGTGTGTATGCGTGTGTTTGTGCTTCTTTTCAACGACCCCGGTGCGCGGGAAAGGGCGGAAAAGGCATGGCGCTTCGCCGAGACATGAAAGCACGCCATCTCGAGCTTTCGTTTTCTAGGTGCCATCACAGGTAATGGTATCACTTTTCGTTCTTGATCAGTCCACCTTCTAAGGTTTCTAAGTGAGCTGTAAAAAAAAAAAAAAGAGAAAAACGAAGGGCATGAAAAGACAAGCGCATGAAGAAAAACGGCAACTAGTACAATCAAATCAAAAACAAAGAATCAAGAAGAAAAGGGTAGTCTTGCGGCTGGGGCAATATTGTCTGGAATCTAAAATGCAGATCAAAAAGAGAATCTAAAGATTGTAGAAAACGAAAAAGGGAAAAAAGGTGTGCGTGCGGTCAGTGTCACGTCGCCATACATCAGTCGACTGACAGGGCAAAAACAATCGACAAGAAGAAAAAGGAGAGGGAGAAAGGTCGGTGGGTTTATTTTTCAGCGACGCGCTGATTTTTTCCTTTTTTCCCCCTCTTTTGGCGATTTAGGCGGCTGGCTTTTGCGGTGCGACCATCTTCAAGAACTGGTTCGCCTCGGTGATAGTGCGGAAGCCGAACACCACCTGCGACGGGCGCGTTGACGTGCGAATCACAACAGTGAACTGGCGCTCCTGGATGTCCTCGTCCTCCTGCGTCACGCGCGCGACAAACGCGTCAAGCACGCCGGAGAGTGGCACATGGATGGACTGGAAGCCGCCGCGCGGGTTGCGCTGCTGCCAGTGCACGCGATCGTGCGTCGGGTCGACAGAGACGACACTGGAGAGGCCCGTCTTGAAGGTGCCGACGAGGCACCAGAGCGGGCGGCAGCAGCGGCGCATGAGCACCGCGCTGGCACGCGCAGCGGCCGCCGACGACGACGACGACGCGCCCGACGCGCCTGATGCGCCTGATGCGTGCCGCGTGGCGTAGCTCGCCGCGTCGTCGTCAACGTCGCGCAGCTCAAAGGCCCCGGCGAAGAGCTGCTCGCTGACGACGATGCTGCTGAGGCCGCGGAACATGCCGGGGCAAGGGCCTCGTGGCAGACGGGTCGGCGGGGCGGCCTCGGCGGCGCTCGCCGGTGCACGGGCGGTCGGCGCGGCGGCTGCAGCCTTGGCGGGAGCGGGGGCTCTGGGCGGGGGCAGCAGCGCGGCCATGTAGGCTGGCATGTCGGGCTTGCGCTCCTCCCGTCGCCTGCGCTTGAGGGGCTCGAACTCCGCGACGTCGTCGCCGTCGAGGAGATCGCGGAAGTCGGCGCTGCTGGCGTGGCTGCTGCGGCTGCGCGTGATGGGGATCGTACGGGGCACGTTCAGCGAGCGCGAGGTACCGGTCGCCTTGCCAGTCGTCGTCGCCGTCGTCGTCGTCATCGAGGTCTTCGCTGCGGACTTGTCGGTCGCCGTGCGGCTCGCAGAGCGCGCCGGGGCACCGGTCGGCAAAGGCGGCGGCACGGAGAGCGGCGCCGCGACCGGCGCCGCGTTCTTAAGCTGCCCAAACGGGCGTCGCAGCACGTGCGAGGCCGCGGCGTTCAGCGCCTCCTGTGCCCGCTCAATCGCGCGCTCGTCGTCCTCCTCCTCCTGCACACTGCGAGGACGGCGACGTGAGGGCGGGGCGACGTGATGGGCGTACGCGGCTTCAATCGCCGCTGCACTGCGCGCGGGGGCCGAGCGACTGCGCGAGACACTCTTCGCGCTGGCTGCGCGGCTGGCGGATTGGTTGTGCGGCAGCACCGAGAGCGGCGTGCGCACCGCGTCGGCACGACCGAAGCTGGAGTGCTTCTTCAAAATCGACGACGAGTTCACGGAGGCGGAGCGGTGCAGTTGGTACTCCTGAGAGGCGCAATAGTCGTCGCTGTCGCCGGCGTACTGTTGGCTGCGGCTCACGCTGCGGCTGTAGCAGACAGACCCCGAGTTGGGAGAAACGATGCGGACGCGGTTGCCGCCACGAGGTGCCATGGTTTCAATGCGTGTGTGTGTGTGTGCGTGTGTGTGTGTGTACGTGGCAGAAAAGGGGGAAAAAAAGATCTATAAAGAAGAGCGAGGGAGGATGGCTCTGAAAAGTGAACCGGCCGTTGTGGTGGAGGTGAGAAATGAAGATGAGAGAGTCTGAGAAGGTCGAGTGCTCTGATGCGCCAGCAGATGCCCTGCACCGTGTGTGTGTGGTGTTGCCACTCGTTGTTGTTGCTTTTTTTTTGCATTTTGCAGAGGTGAGTCTCCACGCGGTGGTGGTCTATTCTTGACATCGCTCAGCATGTCTCAATTGGCATCCGCACAGAGTTGGCATCAACAAGAGTCTGCAGCCGCGTGCGCTACGCAGACGAGCTCATCTGCGACTTGTGGCTTTTTCGTATGTGTGTGAGTTTCTTCTTCCTTCAGCAACAAGACCTTTCAAAGGAATGTATAGATGTGTCTATTGTTTTTCAATATTTTTTTTTTTTTACACCAGTGCCCCAGCACGCCAGTCGACACAACGATGATGCGTTGTTCGGCAGCGGAGCGTGAGGCGGTAACAAAAGTAGGAGCGCGCACACACTCGCCGCTGTGTGTCCTTCGCACCCTGGTCAGATCTATTCGTGCTCGACATGGTCAGCGCGCACGCCAGCCAACGCAAGCTGTATGTGTGTTTGTTTGTGTGTTTGTGTTGTGTGTCTTCTGCTCTGGTGTCTACGCGGTGGGCGGTGCGTAGATGAGGTCAAAGTCATCGGCCTCTACGTACAGCGGCTGCGGGAACTTTTGCGCGCTGTAGAACGCCGCCAATGACGCGACCCACGACTGGAAGTCCAGGTCCACCATCGTGACAGCCTCCTCCTCGCGGACCGGCGTGCTCGCGCGTTTCTGGGTGGCCTTCTGATTCTTCGCGGCGACAGCAGGTGCGTGGCGCGTCGCGGCCATTTGGCGAGCCTCGAGCAAAAAGACCAGCCAGCGGTTCTCCGGGCCGCCGGCCATCACCGCCGCGTCGACCAGCGGAAGCTGGCGCCCCTCCTTGAGCTCCACCGCCACGCCAGCTCGCTCCGCGCACACGAGCACCGACTCCACAGACGTGATGGGCAGCAGCGCGTGAAACAAGGCACCCGTCGGTGACGCCAAAGTCTCCTCCTTGTCCGGCTGCACCGCCGTCGACGCAGCCGTCGGTACCCGCGGCATGTCCATCGTCCACTTCCAGTGCGTCGGCGTGAAGGCGAGGCAAAAAGGAGCGGCCTCGCACAGGCGGTCGGGCGTCAGCACCGGCGGCACCGCGTCTCCCTCCACTGGTGCCGCTGTCGTCGCCACCTCCGTCTCGGTGGTCTTGCGGCCCTTCTTGCCCTTCGCCTTCACCGGGGAGGCCGTGCGCGCGTGCTTGGCGCCCACGGCACGCGTCGGCGACACCTTCGCCGGCTCCACAGCCGCCGGGGCCGGGGCCTCGGCCAGGCGCGTCGCACACGTCCCGAGCAGCGCGGGGTCCGCCACGTGAAACCGATGACGGCCCACGCGCGCGGCGTGAAAGTGCACGGTCGCCACCGCCTCCGCCGCGCTCGCCGGCACGTCGAACAAGTCCAGCACCGTCAGCGCCTCGTCGTCGGTGGTCGTCGCGCAGTGCGAGAGGCGCGCCGCCACGGTGCCGGAGCGGCGTGGCTCGCTCTCCTCGGGCTCACACGATGGGGGCACACATCGCACAGGCTTCGCGGCGGTCGCCGGTGGTGGTGGGGGGGACGCTTCGCCGGTCACACCCACGAAGAGCGCCTGCGGGACATCGGCGGGCGAGAAGCTCGGGCGCCCGCTCTCGCACGTGTCCGGTGCCGCACCGCCCTTGGTGCGCGCGCTCGGCGTCGGAGTGAAGCGCGCGTCGAGGCGTGCGGCTGGTGGGCCCTTGCGCAGCGACTGCAACGCGGTCTGCAGCAGCGCACGCTCTGCCTCGTCGAGGGCTGCCTGGGTCGGCAGCAGCATCGGCGTGGCCTCAAAGGCGTACGGCGAGGTGCGCGCCACGTCCGTCTCAGCACCTCGGCGCGGTGTGTCTGTGTCCGCCGCGGCCAGACCATCCACGCGCCAGACAACCAGCTCGGGTCCCGCAAAGGCATCGTCGGGGATGCACTCGCCGACCTCCACATCGCGCATCCCACCAAAGATGAGTGCATCGCCGTCCTTGAGCTCGACGGGGTCGGTGCCACCCACACGACGCGCATTGACGAAGGTGCCGTTGGAGCTGCACAGGTCGCTGATGAACACACGCGGTCGCGGGGCCGGGCGGGCATCGGGCGTGTGCGGGGAGTTCAGCGACGGCTTCGCGGGCGTGTGGGCGGTGTGGGTGGATGGGCAGACGCAGTAGAGGTTGCAGTGCACCTGCGAAGTGAAGACGAGGCGCGGGTCCAGCACCACGTGGCAGTGCGGCGCGCGGCCGACGGTGACCGGAGATCCGTCGAGCGGCACCAGGACGGTCACGCGTCGATGCAAACTTTCCGGACCGCGGACCAGCACTAGATCAAAACAAAGGGTCTCGTCGCTCATTGGGATGTCTACAGAAGAAGAGAGAGAGAGATCTATAAAATGTCTAAGAGGGAGAAAAGGGGAATAGCTTTTTTCTTTTTGTGTGTGTGGGGGGGGGGGGTGAAAAGAGCGCTTCTAGTTGTTCTTGTGGGAGGCACTACTTTTTTTTTTTCGTGAGAAGTGGCCGTAAAGATACTGCGAGGGAAGAAAAGGAAGCAAGTGAGGGAATGTGTGCGTTTGTGGGCAGTTGGTACAGTGGATGCATGGGGTCGCTTTATTGTTTTGTATTTTCAGCGTGACGGTGAGTGACGAGGAGAACGTGGCAGTCTTCGTGACGGCGCTTTGCACGTCTGTGCTTATTATTTGAACTGTGCACGAGTCGCGCGTGCAGGTGGCGCTGGCAGCACCACAGAGGAGCTGCAACGGCAACCTAAATGGGAACTAGGCAGAATAGAGAGAGAGAGAGACAGAGGTCTAGAGTTGACCCACTATCCGTGTGTATTTGTGTGTACTTGTAGTTTGTAGTGGCAAAAAAAAGAAAAGTGTGCAGGCATGGGCACCACACAGGCATGCACCATGCGCAGCCACGTTGTCTAACGTACATGCAAAAAGGGGGGGGACAAACGGGGGAGGGAAGGAGAGAAAGACATCCAAAGCATCTGTGCAGCCCAATCACTTTCCTTCTCCTTCGTGCACCCGCCCCGTTCGATTTGGAAGGTACCACGACAGGCCCAGAGGATGTGAGTGAGAGGCTGGGCCTACATGTTCATGGCGGTCGCCGCCGAGGTGTGGGCGGGAGCGTTCTTGGTGAACTTCTGCGAGCGGCCGTACTGCGGCCGGGTAAGGGAGTCTTTGTTGGCGGCACTGTTCTTGCCGTACTCGGTGTTGCAGGTCGTGTACAGCGGGTTTGTCTTGGCCTGGCCGAGCAGGCGGCTCTGGCGCGAGTGCGCACGCGACCCGGAGAGCTGCGTGACCTCCTCGTTCACGTTGAAGCGCGGGCGGTCGAGGCAAAACGAGCGAATGCAGAGCAGCTCGAACGCTTCGTCGGACGGCGTCTTGGACGACACGCCGAGGAAGTAGGCCATGAGCTCCTCGCACGTGAGCGCGTCGCCGCAGTCGCCGGTTTGCGGGTCGACAAGGGCGTCGAAGAAGTCCGCCACGACGTCGTCCGCCTCGCGCACGCCGGAGACCACGCTGGGGTGGCGGAGCACATCGTACTCACGGTCCAGGGTCTGGAAGGAGATGACGCCGGTCTTGTTGGGGTCGAGCTTGGCGATGACGAGATCGACCGCGTGGCGGCGGCGAGGGCTGAAGACGGCGAAGAAGCGCGTGAAGAACGCGTCGAGCTGAATGCTCTCGGCCCCGCCGCAGCTCTGGCACAAGTCGGCGTACTCGTCGTCGCTGATGAAGACGCTGAGGTTGCGCAGCGCCTCGCGCACGGCGGAGGCCGTGGCAGGGTTGCCGAGCTCGCGCAGAGCGGCCACGACGAGCCACAGCTGGCGCTTGCCAAGTCGCTCCACGCCCTTGTTCACAATCGTGATGGCGAACGCCGGTGCGGTCACCTTCTGCGGAGGGGGCGTCGCGGGCATCGACTGGGAGTGTTGTTCTTCTCTTGCTTGTTTGCTTGTCTATTTCCTTACCGCGTTGGTATCGAGGGAGAGCTGAAGAGTGCGCAACGAAAGAGGGGGGTGGGAAAGCGATTGAAGGAGAAAAAAGTGTTCCAAGTAGGGGAGGTTCCGTAATAAGTCTGTGGGGGACCTTGTACTGCGAGATGGCCTCGCAAGGGTTCTCTCTTTTCTGTTCAAGGAAGCGTCCCGACAAGGAGCCGCGGCGAGCGGAAAGGACGCCGTGGCCACGGTAACAGGCGGCGCTCCGGAGTCAAGTTACAGCCGCCCGCAAAACCTTCATCAGTGCGTATTAGTCGTGTCTGACTTGCAAATGTGCGTAAGAACAGTTTGAGATGCTATCGCTCTCACTTTTCTTTGAACTGCTTCTTTTTTTTCTTTTAAAATCACATCATGACAACAAAACACCCAACGTGACACGGCAACAACAAGCACAAACGAGGAAGCGATGGAGGTCGATAGAGGCTGAGAGAGGGGGGGGGGGGGGGGCAGAGGAACAGACGACATTGGAGGTGTGCTGCTTTGTCCTCCATTTCTCGCGGTGCCGCTGTGGCTCACCTCTCACCCTCTCACCCTCTCACCCTCTCACCCTCATCCTCGTCACACCAAGCACACTCGTCGTCAAGAACATCAGCCGTAAACGCCGTCTCACTAGTTCTGCTTCTTGGCATCCGCGGACCGCGCCTTCGGCACCAGCACGAGCAGGGCAGCCGTCACTGCCGCGCCGACGAGCGGCATGGTGGGCATCATCAGCGCCACCGCCGTGCCCGCCAGCGCACAGCCCACGACAATAATCACCGCAGAGGATGAGCTCGCGCTGACCTCATCGCTGTCGCCCTGAATATGGCGTGCAGCCGCGAGCGAGCCGACCAGCGCGAGGAACGCATCGGCGGCGGAGAGGATCGTGTCTGTCTCGTAGCCGAGGCTGCTCACGGTGCGGTACCAGCCGATCCAGCGGTACAGCACCGTGTACGTCAGACACCAGGTCGTGGCGAGCAGCGCGGCCGCGTCGCCATCGCCGCCATCGCGGAGGCGGAAGATCTTGAGGGCCTTGTGGTCGTGCAGGGCAAAGGAGAAGAAGGCGGCCTGCACAACGGGCACGATGAGCCCGTGCACGAGAGTGGTCACGGCCGGAGAGGTCGGCGCCGCGCTCATGAGCAGCGACTCCGCCAGCTGCAGCATCAGGCACGTCAGCGCGAGCTTGAGCACGCGTGAGAAGTGGATGCTGTGACCGCGCAGCATCATTGCGATAGGCAGCACCATGAGCGCATAGATTGTCAGGTTGGAAACGAGACCCATGTTTGCACCTTTTTTTTTTTTTGTTCGTTCACACGTGGCTCCAAACTGGCTTGTGTTAGTCGCTTCGCTTGCTACATGGGAATAGTCAGTGATGAGCAGAGAGGGTTCGTGCAGGAGTCACAAATCAAAAAGAAGAGATAAGGTGATAAAGAAAGGAATGTGTGAACATGTGTGTGTATGAGAGAGAGAGAGGAAAGATCTAGCACAGTGAGATGAATAAAAGAGGGGACACGCGTACGGCGAACACGTCCAGCTCTGCTCATGTGGGTCCCATATGGTTGGCATGAAGAAAACCGACACGACGGCACCAGGCTCTGTGCTCCAACACCTGAGACACATTCTTTTTTGTTGTTTCTCCTGCTCGTTCACACTTCTGCTTGTCTCGTGTCATGCGGTTGCCCTTGTTGTTGTTCGTTGTGTGGTTGTGTTTACAGCAATTACTTCTCTTTGTTTGTGTGTTTGTTTGTTTGTTGTTTGTTTGTGTCACGCGTCCACGGCGGAAGACGCGCTAAATCGCGCTGCCAAGCTCAGTATCGCGTCACTGACATCGCGCCAGTCGGCAAGCTCCGCCGCCGCGCTGAAGAGCATCGCCTGGCTGCCCGAGTAGCACAGCGCCACCGCCACACGCAGCGGGGCCTGCGCGTCCTCGTCCAGGTCCGCGTCGTCGGCGGCCAGGCCATCGCTGACGGCGTCGCTGCTGCCGCCCAGGCCGTTCGCCGTGGTGCGCTCCGGTGAGACGGCGGTCGGCGATCGCGTCGTGCCAGCTCCGCGTGCCCCGTCCGACGGTGCACTGGCGGCTGCCGACGCGTTCGTGGCGGTGGTGCTGCCGGTGCCGGTCGTCTTGCCGGTGCTGGTGGCGGCGACCTCCTCGGCGCTGGGAGGGGCGGTGAGGCCGAGGTAGCCGGCTGGCGGCGCTGGTGGCCTGTAGTACGTGGAGAGCGGGTTCATGCTGCCGACCTCCTCCTCGAGTGTGAGTGCGCGACTGGAGAGCCACTCCGAGGTCGCGGCGGAGGCCGCATCCACGTTGGCGTCGTCCACGTACGTGGTGGCCAGAGCCGGGGCCTCTGCGCTGCCCGCCATCTCGTAGCAGAAGCGCAGCGCCGGCATCCCACTCACCGTCGTCCGCTCCCACTGACAGATCGAGACGCTGTCGGGCAGCTGGCCCAGGTAGGTGCGAATGACGTGCTCCAGCACGCGTGTAGAGGAGCGACGGCGAGGCAGTCCCCGTCGGCCGCTGCTGCCACGGCCCACCGATGGAGTGGACGTCGTCGCGGAGGTCGCCGCGGCGGCCGCGGGGGTGGTGGTGGTGGTGGTGACGACGCTGGTCAGGCTGCTCGTGCGTCCGAGGCCGAGAGCGTGCGTGGAGGGGGTCGCCGTACCGCTGACGCTGGCCTGCAGCCGCACCACGGGAAAGGTCCGCAGCAGCACCGTCACCGGTGTGCGCTGGCGAGGCAGCCACGTGCGGACAGTGCACACCGGGTCGCCGAGGAGCGGCTCCTCGACGGTCTCGTGGCTGGCGAGGCGCAACTTGAGCGTGAAGGGGAGCAGATCGTGGCGCAGGCTGCAGTACGTCGCGGCGGTGCCTTGGCCGCAGTGGTTGCCGAGCGACACCGAGTTCACCGTCGCGGTCGACAGCTCGACGAAGCTCTGGAAGGCGTACTGCGCGCACGGGGCAATGAAATGCACCGCCACGCAGTCCTCCCCGACGCCGAGGTAGAAGCAGCTCCAGAAGACGGGCACCAGTTGGTCCGCACGCCATGTGCTCGGCGAGGAGAAGGGCAGGCCCAGCAAGAGCGCACCGAGGCCGGTCGGCGTCAAGAAGACCTGCTCCACAAAGAAGGAGCCGTTCAGCGTCAGAGCCGACGGCGCCGATCCGCTTGTCGCGGCGCCGCTGCTCGGTGTCGCGTCGTCCTCGGCGCTGGCGAAGTTGCCGCCCAGTGGGGCAACCAGTCGGTATGGCCGCACGGTGAAGGAGCCGTCGCGGCCGCCGTCGAGCGCCGGCGAGGTGTCGTCCTTCGCGCGCAGTCGCGGCATCGCGAAGCTCTGTCGTGCACTCACCGTACTGTTGGTGTTATTGTTGGTAGCGGTGGTAGTGGTGGCCTGGTTGGTGGCACGAAGGCCGAGGCTCGCCATGGCGGTGTGCACGTGCCGCTCGAGCAGCACAGACCAGCGAGTGGTGCCGGGGCCGCCGGCTGACGACGCGCTCGCCGCCGCAGGACCCGCCATCGCACCGACCGAGGCCGGGCCGAGATGGCGATATGTCGACGCGGGCTCGTGACAGGCGAGCACCGCCATCCCTCGCGCCCCGCGGCCGGCAGCGACCATGAATGCCGCCAGCTCCGCCCACGCATCGAGACCTCCACCGGTGCTGCTGCTGCTGCTGCTGCCAGGGTAGCCCGCGAGAGCCGGGGTCTGGAGCGAGTGCGTGTGCTGCTGAAAGAGATCAGACAAGGCGCGCGTGGTGGCGGCGGCAGGTCGACCGAGAGTGCTGCTCGCACCGCTGGCCGGCACCATCGCCGTCGGTGCGCGCTCGCCAGGACGGCGCTCGTCGGCACGCGCCAGGCACAGCTGAGCGGCGGCGCGCAGACTGTCGGTCACCGTGAAGTCCAGAGGCAAGCGCAGGCCAAATCCAAGGCGCGGCTCCGACACGAGCACGTACGACGGCGATGCCTTCGCGGGTGTGAAGCGAATGGAGCGGACGAGCTCGCTGAAGGCGGTCGGCACAATCGTACTGACGCGTTTGCCGGCCGTGTATTGCACGGTGATGGCTAATCGCTCGTGGGTGACGAAGATGGCGAGTGTGTAGAAGAGCGCGTTGCTTTCATCGACGTAGCAGTACTCCGCCTGCGGGTGCGGCGTGTTGCCGATGCGCGTGGTGCCGGTCGAGAGAATCTGCGCGCAGTCGGCGAGCTTCTCGAGGCTGGCCGCCATGTACTGTGCGGCGCTCTCTGCGTGTTGCGTCTCTTCAATGGTGATGGCAATGCTGTGCTCCTCCTGGCGCAAGTAGCGGATTGACAGCAGCACGAGCGGGGCCTGGCGCTCCTCCTGCTGGACGGCAAAGAGGATCGGGGAGAAGGGGATGTGCACGCCGAGGTAGTCGTCGAACCACTCCATCAGGCTCGCGGTGTGCCGCCGGACGTGCCGCTCTGCGCAGCGCGTGAAGTAGTTGCGGACGGGGAGCGCCTGCCGTACACTTGCACCGGCCACGCTCGCACTACCACCGCGAAAGCCGCCGAGGCCCGCCTCGTTCGCCAGGCTCTCCGCGATCACATCGTCAGGGCCACCGCCGCCGCTGCTGTGTCGGTTGTTGTCCTCGCTGCGTCGAGTGGGGGGACGACCACCGCTCGGTGGAGAGGCGGATCGTCGGCTGTTGCTCCAGTACACCGCAGCAGTCAAGCCGACCGCGCAGCAGGCGAGCGTCAGCGTTGCGATCACGTTTGACGCAACGGGCTGCCCCGACGGCGACGGCGACGGAGAAGACATGCGAATGACGAGAGGTGAGGGAGCAAACACACACACACACACACACACACACACGCACACACGCAGTCAATCTAGGTGGTAAAATGTCAAAAAAGAGAAGAAACAAAAAGAGCTCTCACTCGCACACACGCGCAGAACGAGAAGCAGGGGTACAAGAGAGGCAGAAGGAGAGAGAGAAACACAAAGGTAAGCGATAAGGCACCACGCTCACGTGTACGGTAAAAAAGGAGGAGAGAAAAAAAAAGAAAATGAGAGGCACAACCAATAAATGTACAGTTGAGTGTGATGCCTCTCCCCCAATGGTACGGACAGCTCAACACACACAAGGAAAGAAATAAAGATGAAGAGCACTAACTACTCGGTTGTTTCTGTTTTTGATGAAAAAAAAAGTGGGTAGAGGGAGGAATGACGGTGTAGATTCTCTTCTCTTCCCTGAACGTGGAAAATTCCCGAGTACATGTGTGGGTAAAGCAAGGAAGGCGGAGAATGATCAATGAAAAGGAGTGGGGGGTGACAATCGGATGATGGTTGAAGCGAGGCATTCATTGCAGTGCTTGACGGCCTGTGCTGTGGAACTGACAGACCCTTGCGGATGCCAGCTGGCTGCGCAATCCCGCGACATGAGGCACATGGAAGATGCGGGGGGAGAGAGAAGAAAAGAGAGAGACTGATCCCAGGAAAATGAGCCCTCACGATGCAGCACGCAGCCGCTACTCACGATCTCCGCGAAGAAACTCGATGGCACTCTTGTTCGTACTACTTCATTTTCGGCACTGAAAAAAAAAAGGAAAAAAAACAGACTGCACGCAGAGAGAGTGCACAATAAGCAGGCGCCACATTCACAGAAGTTCGGCAACGGAAGAGAACAAGGTCGACTATTTTTTTTTTTTTAAGGTGCGCAGCATCAGGAGGTGGCTGAGTCGAGAGCTGGAAAAAGAAACAGAAAAAAGAAAAAGAGAGAGATGTGTCGCTCCCGTCCTCTTTCTCTCTCTTTCCTGGGATCTTGCTACATTTGGGGTTGTTGAGCCTTGGCTCGATTGCTCTTGTTGGCTTCCACGGCGCTCATAGTTCACATGGTTGTGCGCCGCTGAGCGTGGTCGCACACCCCTCTCCTGCACTCGCTCACTCACTAGTGTTCTCCAATTTGGCTTCTGATTTTCTGGTCTACCGTTTGATGGACATCCTCTCTCCGCATTGTGATGTGCACAGTCAAAGAGTCAAGCGGGAGGGGGAGGCGGTGCCGAACGGACAAGCACGCATCTTTTCGAAAACAAGAAAAGACAGACACACAAAAGAAAAGAAAAAGGCACTCGCAAGAGTGTATAGATCAACGTAATGCGATCATTTTCGCCTGTCCAACAAGAGAAAAATGCGAAGAAGAGACAGAAAGCAAGAAGAGAGACGCATATGAACTGGTTCATCTCCTGAAAGAACAAACAGTCAAGAAGAAAGAGAGAAAGAAAAAGGAGCGGCGTTGGCGGTCGTGCGAGCAGTGCTCTAAATGTATGCATACTGCGCGTCGTCCGGCTTTGTCGTCTCCTCCGATTGTCTATTCCTCGGTTGTTTGTATGTTATGTGTATGTCGTATACGTGGCCACGATCCTTCTCATGAATAACACCAGAAGAAAAAGAAGAAAAAGAAGAAGAAAGGTGGTAGAGCAGGAGAACGCTCGATTAATCGTCTTCTGCGGCGATATCATCCGCAGCCTTGGCGTAGCTCGGGTCCAGCTGAGCGAGGCGTGACCGCATTGACCGAATCTGCTCGTTGCGCGTGGCAAGGAGCTGCTTCACCTGCTGGTACTGCGTCGACTGATTGAGACGCGTGGCCAGGTCCCGCTTGGCCTCCGCGACCTCAATGCGCAGCTGGTGGACCACGGCCTGGATGTTGTTGTCCTGGCCCTGGCACCGGCGCGCCAGCTCTTCGGCCACCTTCTCCTTGCTGTTCATGGCGTCCTGCATGTTGAGGAGCTGCTCCGTGTCCGCCGTGCGGCCGCCCATCACCTTGACGTACGCGTCCGACACCTCCTGCAGCTTCGCCTGGAGACGACGCACCTCCGTGTTGGCCTCCGCGAGCTGCTTGGCGGCCTCACCACCGGCATCGGCGACGGTCAGTGGGGCGAGGCGGCCGGAGGGTCCGGAGAGGAGCTGCTTGCCGTGACCGCCCATGGCGCTGACACCGCCCGCGTCGGTCAGCACGGCCGTCGCGTTGACCTGGAGCACCACGCGCTGCCGGTCCGCGTCGCGCAGGACGGCACGGATGAGCTCCGCCGAGGCCGCCGTCGTGCCGTCCATCTGGTGGTCCACGACGCCTTGCAGCATGACAAGCTGACCTTGCAGCATCTGCGCGACTTCGTTGCGCGTGTAGGTGTCGCGGAAAAGATTGCCGGACTGGTACGCACTGGCCTCCACGGAGAGGTCCCGCTTAAACTTGTCGAGCGACAGCTGCGACCAGCGGAAGAAGCTGTCGATAATGTTCCGCGACTCCGACGTCAGGCCAGACATAGGATCGGCGGACATGGCGCACAAGAACGGAAATGGCGAAAGGGGAAAGGGAAAGGGGAAAGGGGAAAGACCAAAAAAGAAACCACACAATAGGGAGAGAGAGAGAGAGGCTGTTTGACAGAAAACAGCTCACGTCGATAACAAAGAACCAAGGCAGTCAATGATCAACAGAAGAAGAATCGACGGTGCAAAACAAAATAGCCAACCAAAAAAAGGGGGGCAAGAAGACCACTGGAAGTACACCCATGAAAGGAAGGAGGGAAAGAAGAGTATGATGAGTCGAGAGGGAGAAATCGGGGAAATGGCTCACGACAAGTGCCACCATGCGAGCATCTTGTCAGCTTGCTTTTTTTTTTTTTTTTGCGTGTGTGCAAAAGTGACGAGGACGGAAACATGTGCAACGGCGTCCCGCAGAGGAGCCGCAGGACACGTGAGAGAAGGCGTGTGTGTGCGTGGCGCACACACTGCCGGCAAACGAACCCGTCCCATCCAAGAAGAGCTCGCACAAGGGCAAGAAGATGCTCCAGTGAACCCGTGTGATCGGGCTAGAGAAGGTTGCACAAGCCGGATGTAATGTTAAGAGCGATCCACTCTGGATGCATGGGCACTATCCTCACGAACGCCTATGTTGCGTGTGTCTAGTTTTCTGTTGATGCGAGTGTGCATTTTTTCTATTTTTGCCATCACAAAAATGCTGCAAAGAAACAAGAGAAGAGATATCAGAGAGAGAGAACACAACGAAGAATCACACGTACGCATGTATGACCGTGAAAGTCAGTGGCTTTATGATTTCGTGTTTGTTTTTCGTTTTCAAACCCCTGCCAAAGCATAAGGTACGTGTGTGCATTTTTTTCTACATTTGCATTTCTCATTCGTTCACCGGTAGGATTTTTTTTTTTCATCTTCTCTCCTCATCGATTATCCAAAACAATAGTAATAGTCAATTTTGCTTTTCTTTTATGTTACGATGTTAGATTGGTTACGGGCTGAGCGTTCTCGATCGGAACACTTTCGCTGGTGGTTGGGGTTTTTTTTTGTTAGAGCAATAGTTGTGTGCGTGCGTCTGTGATTTGCTTTGTGTCAGCGCACGCAGACAGGCACACGCGTCCATGTTTTGTGATTCCATTTCTTTCTTTTTGTCTGGTTCAAACTGCCTCTGCACGTTGACGCCCCAAAAAAACAAACAGAAAGTAGGGTGAGACGCCTGTGTGTGTGCGTGTGTGTGTATGTATGTGGTGTGTGGGCCTTCTTACTGGGGCTCCACCTTCTCCAGTGCCTTGGCCACCGCCTGGCCGGTAAACGCTTCCGTCCAGTCGCGGAACATCTTGGCCGAGTTCGTGTGGTTGACCTTGATCTTGCCGACGATGAACTCGGACGGGATGACGTCACGGCGGCGCGTCTTGGTGCCGCTCGCCGCGGCGGACCCGGCCTCCGGGGCGGCGCCGTGGGTGGTGGGCGACACACGCGCCGGTGTCTCCTCCTTGAGGTGCGCTGTGGCACTCGGCGCCGACTCGGTCCCCGGCTGGCGGAGGTGCCCAGAGCGCGGAGCAGGGATGTTGATGGCGCTGCCCGCACCCACCGCAGTCGTGGCGGTCGTGGTGGTGGCGCTCGCCGTCGTCGTCGCGGCGGTCGTGGGCATCTCCGCCGGGAAGGCGCTGTTCGGCGATGAGATGCGGTTCAGCAGCGTCGCCACGTCGATGCCGCCGCCGGGGGTCTTGGAGGAGATGTGCGCCGTCGCCGACACAGGCTCACTCATCGCACTGCGCGGCTTCGGCACGGACACGTGGGCGTTGGGGGTGGTCACGGCCTCCACGGCGGCCTGGGCAGTCGCTGCGTCCGCCTCAGGGCGTGTGTCGCCCGGCTGCAGCACGAGCAACGCGGCCAGCTTCGCAATCGCCGCGCGGGTCTCGCGCAGACGTCCGTCGAGGCGACCACCGCCAGTGAAGGGCTGGTCGTACACCACCTCCGCCTCGCGGCCGCTGGCGAGCAGACGCACAATCGTACCGCAGGCACCGAACGGCGTCATGCCAGTCGCGCGGCAGTTCACCACGCGCGCGCCGAGGTGGAACTTCTGCTCCTTGGGCAGCGGCAGGGGCACCAGGTGGCCGCCGCGACTGCGCGTGATCGGGAAGTACAGGCTGGACTTGGCCACCTGCGACATGGACACCACCTTGACCGCGCGTGCGGCGTTGTAATCGGTGAGGGCATCCTCGAGCTGGCCGAGGAGGTCGTTCGGGTAAGCGTCCTCGGTGGCGTTGATCATCGGCAGGTCCAGCAGCCCGGTGCCCTCGATCCACTTCTCAATCTCGTCAATCACATCCTCCGCGGTGCGGGTGCGCCACTTGCCGGTCATGAAGAGCTGCGGCTCCAGGCCGCGGCTGTTGGTGCTGCCGCTGTCAAGGAACTTGATGAGCGGCTGGAACTTGTCGACGTACTCGTGGATGAGGTTGACCGCGTCGCGGGAGAAGAACCAGGTGCCGCTGCCGCTGCGGTTCACGCTGGAGGTGCCGACATAGTCGCCCTTCTCAGCCTTCTCGAGGTGGTAGCCCATGATCTCCTCGTCCTGCTCCATGCGCGCAAACACACCCTCGTTGCCAATGTACCACGGGTTCTGGCTGCTCTGCACGAGCTTCGCCATGCCGACGCGGGCGAGGCAGCGACCGGTGAACTTGAGGCACAGGCCGAGCTCGCGCGAGCCGAACTGTGGCGGCGTTGTCATGGAGCTGCAGATGGTGCTGAGAGTGCGCGACTCGATGCCAACCTCGCGAGCCACTTCGTTCAGCACCAGCCAGTTGCGGCGCTGCGCATAATCGACCAGCCGCGCGGGCAGTTGCACAGGCGTGGCGACCTGCAGGGAGATGGAGAACTTGCCGTCGTCGCTGCTGTTGGCCTTGGTGTCGCCAAAGGTCACGATGCCGCAGCTGCCGTAGATGTCGCCCTGCTTCCAGTTCTTGGGCTGGGGCCCAATGTACACGCACTTGGTGCCGTTGCTGAACTCCTCAGCCGGGCGGTCGTGCTCGACGTAGCGGCTGTCCTCGCGCATGCGGATGTTCTCGAGAGGGCAGACGAGCTGCATGGGGTAGCACGTCTTGGTGTTCGCGAACTGGCGGACGACGCGGCCGCGCTTGTTCATGCGCATGCCAACGAAGCGGTGCACGTAGATGAGGATGTTGATCTCCACGCAGGCAATGCCGAGCTTCGCCTTCATGTACTTCTTGTGCGTCTCCACCTCCTTCTGGAAGCCGTTCGACTCATCGCGGTTCTTGCTCTTGGACTCGCTCCCGCTGAGCTTGCCCTCGGCGGTGTAGGTGGCCGTGAGAGTCGTGTTGGCGTCGCTGACAGCGGCAATGCGCGCGCGCTTGTAGTGGGGGAAGCCCACCAGCACCTCCTCGCCGAGCAGCGTCACCACATCCTGCACGGTCCTGGCTGCCGAGAAGTTCTTCAAGTTCACAATCAAGCTCTCGCGCTTGGTCGGCTGGCCGAAAATGGCGACGACGCCGGTCTCGTAGGTCGTGGCGATCAGCGCGCGCTTGGACTGGAACGTCGAGAAGCCCTCGAGCTGGTTGTCGTTGAGCAGGACGCCCTTGCAGAGGCGCGGCACGAACTCCTTGATCTCCGGGAAGTGGTACTCCTCCTTCTTGACCGTCACGCTGACCAGGTCGCCGAACATCTCATCGTCGAGGGTGTACGGCGTCATCTTGGGGTCGAACGAGAAGAGGAGCGCGGGGCCGAGACGGTTGTTGGAGGCCTCCTCCTCCGTCACCTTGTTCTGGACCGACTTGTAGGCGGACAGGAGCACCTTCTCGTCAATGAAGGGGATGAGCACGATGCCCTCCCACGGTGCGCGGGCCCCGTCGCGGTCAATGACGATGTGGTCGGGGAAGAACTTGACGAGCGGGCTCGATTTGCTCTTGAGCAGTGGCCAGTACGCCTTGGGCATCGACAGGTACGACATGGGCGGCAGCACCGAGAGGAGCTGCTGGTGGGGGAGGAACGGCTTGCCAATGTCGAACTTGATCTTCGCGGCGATGGCGGGCAGGTTGACGAGGTCGCTGGCCATGGGCGCGTAGAAGTGCGGGTAGTACCACTGCCATGACGGCACGCCCTGGTAGTAGTAGCCAATCACCCACGACAGGCCCTCAATGTAGTGCATGCGCAGGGCCTCCATGTCGGCGCCGGTGGGGTCCCAGCCGTTCTCGAAGCCGTGCTTCTCGCGGTAGTAGCGGTCCTTGTACTCGGCGATGCCCGAGTACACCACGTGCGTGGAGGCGGGCACCTCGTGCTCGGGGTCTCGGCGGGCGCGGTTGCGCTGGAACTCGGCCTCCTCCTGCTGGCGCACGCGAATCGTCTCCATCTCGAGCTCGCCCAGCTTCGACAGCCACAACTCCGTCGCGCGCCAGTCAATGTGACCCATGTTGGTGAGGTGCATGTTCTTCGAGAGGATGTTGTCCACGTAGAGCTGGAGCATGGTCAGCATGCTGCCGTCGTTGATGCCTACCGTGGGGACCGAGGGGAGGAAATCGTTGCCGATGAAGAAGCACATGAAGACAAAATCGTCGACAACGCGCTCAAAGTCGAACGTGGCCACGCCGCCCTTCTGCTCGAGCCGGGCGCGGATGTCCAGCAGCAGGTAGTCGCGCAGGACGTTGATGTGCAGCAGCACAAACTCATCAGCCTTGTGATAGGCCTTGTCCTGCACCAGTCCCTTGGCTGTGTCCTCCTCGAGGCGCTCGCGCTCCTTGCGGGAGCCGGGGCCGAAGGTCACCACCTCGCGCAGCAGCACAAAGTGCGGCTCGTGCGTGGCCAGGGCGAGCATGACGAGATCGGCGTCCAGGCCGTACATGCAGTGGGTCTCGTTGGGGTCGTAGCCGGGCTGCATCTTGCGGCGGCGCATGAAGTCGACAATCTTGTGCTCGCCCTCGCCGGGGTTGTCGTGGCCGGAGAAGATGACCTTGCAGCTCTGCCAGGCGGGGTCGGTGGCGAGCTTGGTGGTGATGAAGTACTGGAACTCCTTGCTGACACGCACCATGAAAGGCGTGCCGGGCGTGATGCAGTTGCTATCGAACACGTCGGCCTCATCAGGGACGTCCTCGCCCAGCTTCTGCGCCTCTTCGCGCGCGACCATCATTTCGTAGCCGGCCCGGTAGCGGCGCTGGCGCTGCTGGTTCATCTTCGCGCGCGGGGCCACGCCATCGACGGCCAGCAGAAAGTGCTTGCGCGGCTGAATGGCATTGAAGAGCTTCTCGAGGTAGGCGAACATGGCCTGGATCATCTCCTTCTCTGTCGGAGAGCGGCGGGTCGCGTCCACGTCGTTTGGGTGAGTGCAGTTGTGGATGATACCATTGATATCAAGGTACAGATTGTCCACCGGGGGCGGCGAGTCCTTGAAGGGGGTGATCACGGACGGGTAACGCTCCGCGCACCAGCGAAAGAACTTGGGAACACCCATGGTGTGCGCACAAGAGAAACAGCGAAGAACAAAGGGATCACTAGGGACAGCTCACACGGGCGAGCACGATCGGAACAGAGTAGATTCGAGCACGGCAGAACCAAAAAGAGGAAAAATAATTCAACTACCTGAGGGAAGTTGGAAACCTATGAGATGATAATGCTAAACAAAAATGGGAGTGATGAGAGACAGGCTACACAAACAACAGCAGAAAGCCTGCGGACAAAATCACAACAAAAACGACGACGAGGGGAGGGGGATGGTTCACGAAAAAGAAACGACGATCTTACTCGTGATGGGTTAGGCCAAAGTCACCACCTGCAAAACGAGCAGTAGGATCAAGCAACACACAAAAACAAAAACAAAAAGCTGTTTTTGCACTCCGGAAACGTTCAGGAGACAGCGATTTCGCGCACAGAGTGTTTACAAAAGTGAACTGAAGCACACACGAGTCAGCAGAACAAAGCGAGAGAACACAAAGAAATGGGTTCAAACGGTCACCACAGCACACGTGAATGGGCTTGATGATACAAAAAAAAAAGGAAGAAAAAAGGAAGAAGGGAGGAGGGAGGGGTGATACACAAAACAACGAGTCTTCAGATATAACCTTTTTTTTGTGTGAATGCACTGAAAGTCTCACGTTTGATTTTTCTTTTAGTACAGACTGAACAATCTATTCGATTATTTTCTTTTCTTAGTTCCTTTTATGTTTTTGTGTTTATAGTGGGTTCTTTTTTTGGAAGCGATGTATGCCGTCCAGAGCCCAAGCAAAAGAAAACACAAAAAACAAAGGATGAGGCGGGTGAGTGAAGTGAAACCCGAGAAAAAGGAGAAAACGAAAGGGGAGGTCAGGGAGTGAAAAGAGAAATCAAGACAAACAAAAAGTTGCGCGTGAGAGAGAGAGAGACGCAAAAAGGTAGTGAAAGTCTAGTTGTCTAGCTTGTCAACGAGTTTAAGTCGGTGAAAGACAGGGCTTTTCTTCAGCGGTGTTGAAGGTGAAAAATAACAAGGGAAGAGTATGAAGCCGTAAGTATGTCAATAACACCGTCGCGGAGTACACTTTGTGTGTTTGTGTGTGCGTGTGTGTGTGTGAGAGGGAGAGGTGGAAGGAAAAGAGTGACGATTGAAAAGGTCAGGGCTCGTTTGTTGGTGTAGCGAAGGAAGGAGTGGCACGTCCTTGAATGAAAAAGAAAACCGACAACGCCGCCTGTCTCAGTTTTCTTTCGTACCGTGCACGATGTGGAAAGGAGGCCGAGCAAAGAGAATCGGACCATCGCGGCTCTCACCGGAAGACACGTGTGTTCGTCACAAGGCGATGCAGTGACCGCGCGCACGTGATCCACTTTCGGAAGGTGGAGGAGCCCTTGGTCAATTTTTACTTCCTGACGGCCTACACGATTCGTTGGTTTATGTGGTACTTTATGTTTCTTCTGTTCTTTTTTTTTTTCTATTGTGCTCTGCGTGTTCAGAACAAGATAAGAACAAAAAAAAAAGAGCAGCTTTTTTTTTCTTTTCAAAGAGATCAAAAATACATCGACAGTACAAGATGGTATGGGGAATTCCTCAAGGACGAGAGAAAACCTTCGGTGGTACAGGTCACGGAGCTGCTGCGGTTCTGAATATGGATGAACCACGGGTGAAGAAGGGGGAGGGGGGATGAAGATAAATGCATCACAAACGACGCAAAGATATGACACTAAAAAAGGTGCCGCGCAGTGCTGACGATAAAAAAAAAAAAAAGCAGCACAAGAGTGCAACACAGAGAGAAATAAGAAACCGCCGGATAGTCTACATAAAAGATGTCCACGTGCGTGCGTGCGTGTGCGTGTGCGTGTGCGTGTGTCGACTCTAGTCAGCCTCGCAGTGTATCTAAGACCGTTGGGCATTGCGTCCTTCGAGACGTCACCAGACACGCACACACACGTCCACGACATGGCGCTCCTTCACCTTCTCTTCGCAATTTTAACAGTGGTCGTCCCACACATGTATGCTTTTAGTTGAGCACTCTTATTCCTCAATCTGTTAATCCATCCCTCCTTCCTTTGTGCACCATCAACTGCTCTAGGCCGATGGGTCCACCTCCGCCGCCGCCGTCTGACCAGCAGTGCCGTTGGTGCTGGCGTTCGCGTCCGCCGTGCAGGCAAAGCGAGGCTCCTTGGCGTGGCGCTGGCCGACGACGGTGGAGTTCTCCTTGAGTGTGCCCGTGGCGGTGAACTCCTTCACGGTCACGCGGTTGCGCTGGTCGACAACGTCGCCCTGCCGCGCAAGGTCCATGGTGTAGTCGCCGACCTGGTGCACCTCGCCGCAATGCACGTGACGGCTGGTCGCGGGGCCCTCGCGGAGGTACGAGCGTGGTCGGTAGTCGGTGCTAGAGTGCGTGAAATTGCTCTGCACGTTGCGCACGCCCTTGGGCTCGTCGTGTGGGCGGAGAAGGAAGGAGTTGTAGCTCATCGGCGTGAAGTCGTAGCCGGCCTGCGAGTGCACGGGCGGCGGGCAGTTCTGGTAGAGCGTCTCAGGGGCAAAGGAGCGCGGGGGCTTGTTCTTGCCAATGTAGTGGCCGCGATCATCAACGGTGTGCTTCAGGCGCGGCTGCAGCGTGGCGCGCGCGGCCGCGGTCGCGTTCATCGTCTCCTCGCGGTACACGCCGTTCGGGTTGTACGTCTTGACGAGGCTGAACGAGCCAGGGGTGTTGGCGTCCTTGCGCTCGTACATCTCCACAGAGCCGTCGGAGAAGTTGATGCGCGCCTTCACCAAACCCCACGGCTTATTGTTAGCCTGCTCCACGGCATCGACGGCGTCCTTGTAGGTCGCGCGGGCGGGCAGGCTGAAGGTCTGCCACTTGGCGAGCGGGTGGGCCTCGGCGCCGTTGGCGTTCAGCACGGCCGGGTCGTAGCCCTTCTTGCGCATGTCCGCCTTGGGCGGCAGAGACAAGATCGCGTAGCTCTGCGGCGTCGCAGCGCCGGCGGGCTCCTGGTAGGAAGCGTTCATTTGTCGAATCGAGAGGGGTGTTGTTGTTTTGCGGGGGTTTTCTTTTCTGTTTCGGTGGAAACGAAAGTTAACACTGTGCCCCAAGTAGCGTGGTATGCAAATGAGTGTGTGTGTGTGTGTGTGTGTGTGTGCGAGAGAGAGGACGAAGAATGAAGCAGGAGAGAGAGTGTATGAAATGAGGTAAGTGGAAGAAAGCTGCTTGCGATCATGTTGGGATCTCGTTTGTCGCTCGCGTGTTCAAGTCGAACAGGAAAGTGCCTGTTTTTCGCAGAGCGGTGAACAACAAAGTGGTGCCGTTGTCATATCATTGTTCTTTTCGTTGCTCAAGTGTTTTCTTTACCGTTTCACTGTGTGAATCATCTGGGAGGGGGGGGAAGGAGGTGCAATGCCTCTTTCCTTCTTGCTTCACGCACGAATGGGGATTAGAAAATACCCTCAATATCAAATACATTGAAGGCGGCCTCAGACCGTGCTGGTGGTGCCGGTGCGGGTGCGGGTGGCGGCGGCGGTGAGGCAGGAGGCGGGGAACGCGGTTGTCGTGCGGGTGCGCGTGTCATGTGCGCTTCCGTGACCATCGGACCGTCCGTGTGACCGCGGGGGGCCTTGGCGTTGCGCCGTGTGGTGCCCTTCTTTCGATTGACCGAATTCAGCGCGGCAGTGTCAAAGGCGTTGAAGCCCGCCATCGCACTCGCATTCGCACTCGCACGCGGCACCGCGCGCGTCGCCGAGCCGCGATCGGCGATCAAGTCGTCCGAGTCGACCGCCGGCACCCGCGACGTGAGCAGCTGCGCCGCGAGCGCACCGGCCGGGGCCTCGGTCAGCTCCGCCAGCGGCGCAGGGGCGGGCAGCGCCTGCTTGCGAAACGCCTTGCCCCCCACAGTCAAGTACGCGGTCTGCGATGTGGTGCCGGTGGTCGCGTCCGCGTAGGGGCAGAAGCACGGGTACGGCGGCAGGCGGCGCCGGCTGGCCGCCAAGGGCATCTCGTCCTCCGCCTCCCCTGGCGCCGCGTCGTCTTGGCGAGGTCGCTTGCGCGCGTCGTGCCGTGCTGGGGGTGCGTCGTGGCCGCCGACGGTAGGGCCCCGTGAGACCCAGCCCTGCGCATCCACGCGTCGGTGCGGATCTCGCCGCCGCTCGCCGCCCTCGCCGAGCGCATCGCTGTGCGTGCGTCCGGTGGTGCTGTGCGACCCGTACAGCTCCGGAAAGAGAGGCTGCGCGTCTGTCCGTCGCCCGCTCGGCCGGGCGCTGGGGACCGCTCCGCACGTGGCGGCCGGGTCGTCCTTCGGCGCCGCAGGCCTGTCTGTGTGCGACGGTGCCAGTTTGTGTGCGGCGGGAAACGGGGCGAGCGTCAGCGGCCGGACCAGAAAGAGCGCGGTGATCAGCGCGGCATACTCGAGGCAGACGAGTGCCTGCTGGTCGCGCAGCACCTCGAGGCAGCCGCGGAAGGGCATCCGTTCCGTCTGGCTGTAGAGCACCACGTGCTGCCCGTGCCGCGCGCAGAAGGCGGCGACGGTGGTCTCCGTCGTACGCGCGCTCACGGCGTTGGCCAAGGTCTGGTCCAGCACCAGGCAGCCGCCCGCGCAGGCCACGTACTGTGCCACCTCCTCGTACAGTGTGGCCTGGAACACGACGAGCGTCAGTCCGTCGAGAAGCCGCTGTCGGCGCGGGTGGGGGAGCATCAGCGCGGTCGCCGTGCGTGTGGTTTGCGAGCCGCTCCCCTCGTCCAGGGCATCGCCGGGCTGCGCCTCGTGCATGAGTCGCTCCCAGAAGGTCCCGGCGAGGGGCGGGGTGTAGCGCTGGACGTCGGGCAGCGGTGCCTGCGCGGACGCCCGACCGCGCACGTCGAGGAAGAACGCCGGCGTGACGAGGGGCACGCCGCGGCACAGCAGCGCGACCACCGCCGCGGAGGGCTGCACGGCGGTGCTGACGAGGAGGTCTACACCTTGGTACAGCGCAAGACGGCGGGCGGCGCTCGCCTCCAGCCGTGAGCTGGCCGAGGCGACAGCGGAGGCGCTTGCCGACTCGGCCTCGGCCTCCGTCTCGTGCACAATGAAGGCGCCACACTGGCGCACGGCGTGTGCAAGCTTGGTGTGCCACTCGGCCTCCACGTCCTCGACGAGCACCTGCACGGGCACCCAGACAAACAGCAGGGCGGCCCCGTGGTTGCCGAGCACCGCTGTGAAGGCGCGCCAGCGTGGGTCGTCGTGCGGAATCGCAAACGGTGCGTTCTTGGTGAGTCGCTGTGCTGCACCGACGGCCGGCCACACACTGGTCGCGGTCGACGGCACCGCCTGTGCACTGCCGCGGCTCGATCGTGCCAAGTCACTCCCCAGGCCCACGTCGGAGGCCAGGAGCGTGGAGGTGCTGCGTGCAACGCCGGCAGCATCGTCGGCCTTGTCTTCGTCCTTGTCCGTGGCCTTGCCGCATGGGTACACGGTGGTGCCGTACGTGGAGGTGTCCGTGAGCACCAGCGGCGCCGGTGTGAGCGGCGACAGCTCGCGCTCGGTCTCGTCGGCGGCATCGCGGTCCACGTGCTGCGCGGGTGTGAGGCCGACAGAAAAGGTGAGGTGGTTGCGGCTGACGCTCTTGTCGTCCTCAATGTTCACGTCGCAGTCGCGCTTGCCGGCGTGATAAGTGGTGTCCCCGACAAGCCAGAAGGACGGCGTGCCATTGAAGAAGATGATCCACATTGAGCAGCGCGCGCGTCGCGTGTCTGTTATCTAGTATGTGTATGAATCTCTGATTAAATGTAGAAAGGGGAAAAAAAAAGGGAAGAAATGTCGGACAAGCACCGTCCACTTCGCAGGAATGTCGGTTGCGTCTCGGTGTTTCTCTATGAGAACCTGGTGGCCGTGTGTCTGGTGTGTGTGCGGTCTCTGACTTATTTGAAAAAGAAAAAGTGAGATTGAGCACGTTAATTGGGTGGCAAACACAGAGAGAGAGAGAGAGAGAGAGGCCGGGGAGGAAGTGAGAAGGGGCAAGAGTGAGACAAGAAAGGCGAGTACAAACACTTGATGCGATCGCAGAAAGGTTCCCTCCAGGTGCAGAGAAAGTTGAGGGAGCTGCTGTTGTTGTTGTTTTTGTCATTGCCGATGCTGCTGTTTTGTGATTGAGCACACACGTACACACGCAGACAGCGCGTGAGAAGAAAAGTAAGCAAGTCGTAGCACTGGATCACGCGCTAGACGGTTTTCTTGTCGCCTACTGGCATCTGCGCGCGTGTACCGGACGAGAACACCCGTCGCAGAGCCCACGCGACAGAGAGCACGCCGAGCACCAACGACACGGCGATCGCGGCCGTCGCCGCCAAGACCGATACCCTGTCCACCGGATTGCCGGGGCAGTCCGCGACTACCGAGATGCACCGCGCGCCGTCGCCAGTGCAGTGCGCCTCGCACGTCGGCAGCTTCGTCTGGGGCGTGCGCACAGTTCCCTGCTCTCCCTCCTCGACCGCCTGTGCGGCCTTCTCCGTTGGGAAAAAGCATGGGTTGCCCGGGGTGGTCGACTTGGCATTCGGTTGGTGGCAAAACACGCCGAAGGTGCTCACGCAGCCGATGCAGGTGGGCTCGGTGAAGAAGCAGTCTCTGAAGTCCATGCACGGCACGTCGCAGGTGCAGTTCTCCTGCGGGTGGCACGTCATGCTCGACGGGCACCACGTTTTCTTGGCGTACAGGGTGCACTCCCCGCATCCAGCCACTGTCACCGCCCCAGCGAAAGAAATCGCAAATACGACACACACGACCAGCCACACCCAGGCGTGGCGCAGCGCGGCACTACGGCACCGGCTCGACATGGTCGCAGGCTGATGAAATGTAGTGGGGAGGAGAAGAAGAGAGCGGTACCAAAGAGAAGAAAAAAAAGCAAGCTGAGCCACCCCAATGATAGACTGTGTCAATCGCAACCTTCGCTGTGCGGACCAGAGGAACGGCGGCACTTGATAAAATAGAAGGCGGTGAGAAGAAGCAGAGAGAAAAGAGGGCGGGCAGTTGTTGAAAGAGTGTGGATGGAGGAAAGCTCAGCGCATGTGAACTCACTGGGAGGTCGACGTGCGAGCGGTGCGAGGGGAGCTCAATGAAGAGAGAAACGGACGTTCTATTCATATTTGTGTGTGTTTGTGTTTTGCAGTAGCGTTGTTACAAATGGTCGCTATATGGGTGTGTGTCGACGCGACTGCGCTTTGGAAATGTTGTTTTCATTCACAAAGACAGCAAGACGCGTTTACTTGTAAAGTGCGATGCACGAGCTGAGCAAGGGCGGAGAGGGGCACAAGAGAGAGAAAAGCAATGGAAAGTACTCATTGGCCCACTTTTGTTTACTTCGTGTCGCTCGCCTGATCGTGCGCTGTGCGTTGAAAAAAAATGGGGTGAGGGTGGGAGGAGAAGGCGCCAGCTGTTGATGCTTGAGGCAGTTCCACACTTCCTCCGCACGCACCGGGGCTTCCATGTCTATGCGCGTGTCGCGGCTGGCACTCACGCGCTGCGGTGCCGCTTCGCACCCAAGACGGCCAGTTCATCGGCGCGCTCGTTTCCATGGATCTTCGAGTGGCCACGCACGTGGCGCAGCTCCACCGCCTCGGTGCCGTCGTTCTGCGTGTTCATCACGGTGAACTGCTTGGGCGTGCCGGCCTCTTGGGCGTAGCGCGTGTTGTACTTGTCGCGGGTGTCGATCAGCGTCTCCCAGAGGTCTTGATTCTTCACAGGCTCGTTGGTCGAAAGACGGAAGCCGTTCGTCTTCCACTTCTTGCTGTACTTGGTCAGCCCATCGAGAACGTAGCGGCTGTCGGTGTGGATGCGCAGGGGGGTGAGCGGCGCTGTCGCACGCAGCTGCCCCTCCAGCGCGTGCAGCACAGCACGCATCTCGCCGCGGTTGTTCGTCTGCGGCTCGTGGTCGGGCAGTGGCAGGGAGAAGTTGCGGCTGTCGTTGTCGCCGTAGAACCCACCGTAGCCGCCGGTAGCACCGCGCTGTCCGTTCTGGCTGCACGCGCCATCCACATAAACCTCCTGCACAGCGGACCGGTGGTGGGATCGGTGGGACTCCTCGGAGTGGTGAGAGTGAGGGCGGCGGCTGCGATCCGTGGCCGCCACGGTGTGTGCCGGTGGGATCCAGCGAACACTGGAGTGGGTCGTCGTAGGGGGGGACGCGTACGGCACCGCAGCCGCCGAGACACGTCGTGCCTGCCGGACCGGTGCGTAGTCCTCGACGCTTTCGGGGGAGTCAGACCGAGCGCGGGCCCGAGGTGCGGCCGCGTACGAGGTCGAGGGTGTGTACGACCGTGAGGGTGTGTACGAGGGGGACGGCGCCGAGCGGCGGCTGTCCACGTACGCCTCCGCTTCCTGCTGACTGGAGAAGCTCTTGAAGACGGCCCCGCTGTAGCCTGTCACCTGCGCGGAGCAGTCATCCCAGCTGTCGAAGATGCCCGTGCTGCGGCCATTGGCGACCGCGTAGTAGCGACGACCCATTGCTTTCACGGAGCGCTTCGTCGGCGAGTCAACGGCAGCGGCACGTCTGGCTTTCGAGGGCTTGCTTTGGGAGCCCTGTACGCGTGACGATGGGGGAGATGGAGAACGCGCAGTGGGCCTGCTCTTTGCCTGCTTTTTGCTGCTCGACGAGGAAGCGTGGGCAGTTGTGTAAAGCAGAGCAGGGGATGGCGTGCAAATGTTGACCGAGAGGAGTGGCGGCCGTCGGTACCAGTACTGCGCACTGATGGGTGGGGAGTTTGAAGAGAAGAAGGAGAGAAAATTGGCACGCCAAGAACGCATGCTACATCGGTGGGGAGAGCGTGAGTGACGGACGAAAGTGGGGATGAATGAAAAATAGAAAGGAAAAGAGAGCACGCACATGGGCAATGAATGCGTCGCCCTTCTTGCACACGAGCACTGTACCGCCATGCGCATGGGGGAGTGCAGGGAGAATAGTCACAAATGTGCGTGACACTCACCAATTCTTCCACAGGGACACAGTTATTCGATGACGCGACGGAACAGGTGGTCCCCTCCGGTTCTGTGGAGAACGTCTCGATGCCTGCGTGCCGACGAAGCAACTCCAACAAAAGATGAGATGGGCTCCTTGTTCGTACATGTACGTCTGTGTCTGTATATGTGTGTGTGTATTTTTTGTGTGTCGTGTGGTTAGTTTAGGATGCAATGCGTCGTCTTGGTTACGCGACACTCGCAGCACGGTGCGCCTCGCAGACACGCTTGTGGGCCTTCCAGTCCTTCTTCTGGCACTCCGCGGAGCAGTAGCGTGCCAGCTTGCAGCCACTGCAGCGCAGCAGCGGCTTCGTCGGCGGTGCGCTCTTCTCGCAGCAGAAGCACTTGGACATGAACTGGGGAGGCACAGCGAGGCCCGCGTAGGCCTCCGCCATCTCCACCTTGAACAACGCCGCCGCGTACGCGCGGCACTCGGGTGCGTCGCATACCGGCTGCGGCGTGTCCTCCACCCTGGGCGGGTCCTGCTCCATGAAAAGCATCGGGTGGTGCACAAAGCGGGTGGGCTTCTTCTCGCAGCTCACGCACTTGGCGTCTTCCTCGGAGAGGTTCTCAAGCATCTGATCAGAGACCTCGTCGTAGACTTCCTGCATGGAGGCCTGGAATGCCGACTCCGATGTGGTGTTCAGCTTCTTCGGAAACTGAAATTCCTTGTCGCCAACCGCGGCGTGGTAAATGTGAAGCATAGTGAGTCCAAAAAAAAAAAACAAGTAAAAAGGGCCCAAATCGGCTACCTTGATGTCGCACCTACAACGCACGTCCAACTTGTGTGAGGAAAGGGGGAGAGAAGAAGAGGAGGAGCACGCATGGTCGTGTGAATTGGGAGTTGAACTTTCCACGCAGTCGAGGGCAGGAAAGAAAAAAGTGGAAAAAGCATGTTCGAGATGCTGTGGCACGATGCATGTGCAGATTTACACTCTGTATCGCATTTCTTCCGCGCATGCCTTGCGCACTTGTGTGGCGTGGTGGTGGTGGTGATTCTTGTTTTGCGTCGCTCTTTGCAGTGTAGATCAGTTCCCAGACGCCTGTTCACACACTCGCCGGGTCCGCCGCGTACGCAATCTCTAGTATGTGTGACACAAAGGTCGCATACTCGACAAGGCCGTCTCCTTCCGCTGGCGCCACAGGCTCGCAATGCGCCACAGCTGCCGCGCTCTCTTGTTGATCGGCGGTCTCCAACACGTAGTCCGCCACCTTCTGGCAGAGAAGCTGTGTCGCCCGCAGACCTTCCACACCGTGCTGCGCGAGCAAGGCGTTGATGGTCTCTGTGCAACACCGCAGCGGAACCTTGCTCAGCGATGCCGTGTGAGGTGTCGCGGCCGCACTGGGACCCGCCTCCGCCGCCATCATGAGCCGCAGGAGCAGCACCTTGGCAAAGGGTCGCACGGCGCAGCAGAGCTCCTCGACGAGCTCCCACTGGAGCTGATCGACCTGCGCAATCGCGCTCTCGTGCAGGCCCGAGTAGCGCGACACATCACGCGGAGTGTCGACGGCCGGCGTACACGCATGAAGCGAGGCGCTCGTGCGGACCGTCGCCGTGTCCGTGCCCGTGACGTCGTCGAGGAAGCGCCTGAAGAGAGCGCGCTCGCACGCGTCGACGGCGCCGGAGACCGCGCTCGGCGGCTGTGGCGCCAGCAGGCCGTGTGCGCTCAGCCGCACCGCCTCGTAGTGGGCCTGGGCATCACGCCGCGTCAGCAACGCTGCAGTAGTGGTGGAGGTGCTCGTGTTCGTGCTCGTGCTCGCCACCGCAGGTGCCGGACCCGGCAGAGGGGCGTCGTCACGCTCCACATAAAAGTCGATCAGCACCGGCGCGGCGGACGCGGGCATGTCAGCGTCCGTGGGCACCGCGTCCGCACGTGCACGAGTGCGGTCCGAGGACGGTGCTGAGTCGGAGGACGCGGAGAGGTCCACCACGATCTCGGCCCCGCCACGGTCCTCGTCCGTCGCGAGGGACAGCGGCAGTGGCGACACGTAGAGCGGTGCGGCCGGCACCCAGGCCAGGGACGGCATCGGGCTCCGCTCGCGCTCTTGGCTCCATCGCGGCTGCGGGGCTCTCGTGCAAGTGGCCGCCGGGTGCGGTGGCGGCGGGTGGGGAGCAGGAGGGGGAGCGGGAGCGGGAGCGGGGGCAGGGGGCGGGGGGAACGCCTTCGCTGTCGAGGACAGCTCGGTAGGGACTGGCGCGTGATCTGCGCGTGCGCTTGCTGGCTCGCCCGCGCCATGCGCGTCAGGCGCGTCGGCAGGCTCCAGTGGCACGACCAGCACGCGTCTGGCCGCGCGCTCCTTGAGGTGCCGGCCAGCACTAGAGAGACGAGACGACGGACGGCGGTGGCTGGCGGTGTCGCTGTAGCGATTCGTCGGCACACTCCAATTGCGCGGTGAGACGCTCGTGTCGCCGTGGACGGCCGGTTCTTCGTCTCCGCGGGCGGGCTCACCCTGCGGACGGCGATCGGGGGAGGGGGAGGCAGCGGGGTCAGTGGCAGAGCGCTCGGCTGCCCGCTTCTCCTCGAAACGGCGGGCCAAGGCAGCGAGGTTGTGCATCTGCTATTTTGTTGGTGCTATGGTGTTGTTGTTCTTAATGCTGCGAGCAACGGATGGGGGGTAGGCGGAAACAGAGAAAGTATCAAGTAAAAAACGTCTAGTACAGTAATAGAAAAGAAAAGCACGACTCGGCCTACGCAGTGGAGGCACAAAAACAAAATGAAATGCAGATTGCGCCGTGCGGCGGATCTGTGGGCACGGTCGCGGTTGGAAGCAATGTAGTCTAAATCGAGGGAAAAATGCAACCTCTTTGGCGTCTCTCAATGAGAGTGGCAGAGAGGGGAACAGAATGTCACCGGGTCTCTGTACACATCAAGTTGCCTTGACGGCTGATGCGGGAGAGAGAAAAAGAGAAAGGAAAACAGGGAGAAAGGAAAGGAAAGTGAAGTGTGTGACAGAATACACGCACGCATGCGCGGATAAGTGCCCCGAGGCACACGCGACTGGTGGAACCTCCTTGTTTGGGTCCCCTGTCCGTCCCTTCGGATGAGTCTTGATGACAAGGTGGAGGAGGAAAAGAATTGTGCCACCTCTGCGATGGTCAGATGTTCGTTTTGCGCGTTTAGACGGCAGTGGGATCATCATCATCATGGGCGTCCTCGTCTCTTGTTTGGCTACTGACTGCGTTGTTTTATTTTCTTTGCTTTTCAGCTTCGTTGCAGTACAAGGGGGGGGGGGCATAAGAAGGCTGAAAATACACGGGGGGAGTTGTCTTGCTTGTCAGTCCGCCTCCGAGCCGCTCTGTAGGACACTCCGCAGCTGCTCCGCGCGTGTAGCCGCCACCTTGTCGCCGAGGGCAGCGGCACGGTCGTAAAGCTCCAGCGCCTTTCTGGGCTGCCCTAGAAGCGCCTCCAGCAGCACGCCGTAGTTGTACGCCGTCATGCGATCGCTGGGCTCCATCGCGAGGGCCTGCGCGTACCACTGGCCGGCGACCGCGTAGTTCTTGTCGATGGCCTCGGTCACGTAGGCCTGGGCCTTGGCGCCGAGGGAGGTTGTGTCGGGGTCAAAGGCGCGGCTCACGGCGTCCCACGCGGCACGCGCACCGTCCACCTCCCCTTGGCGGAGCAAGGCCCAGCCCTTGGTCAGCGCCCGCCTTGCTTCCTTCTCGGTGTCTACAGTGGGTGACGTGGTGGTCATCATCGTCGTGGACGGCGCCGGTGCGACGGACTCGTCCTCGGTTGTGGAGTTGGTGTTGGGGTGCGTACGGGACTTCATGAGCGACGGCGGCTGTGGAGGCAGCGACCCTTGCTGAGGCTTCGCGCTGCGGGCGAGTGCGCGCATGTACTTGCCGTAGAGCACCTCGTCCTCGTCCGAGTCGTTGTCGTCAGCGTCGTTGTCGGCGTCCGTGGCGTCCACCACCGTGGTGGGGACCGCCGGCGGCAGGGGGTGAGACGCGCTGCCAGTGCTGGCACGCGGCGCACGTGGGGGGTGGTTGGCGCGCGCTGCGGCAGGCCTCTTGCCAGTGGCACTGGCGCGGCTCTCGTTGAGCCCGTAGGCGCTGGCGCTGTGGAGGCGCGGCGGCGCTGAGGACGGCGAGGCGGCGGCAGCCGGTCCGGCGACTGACGCCGGGGCCGCGAGCTGCGGTGGAGGTGGGGGGAGGGGAAGGCCTGCGAGGGGGGCGACCTTCTCGAGCGAGGCGCCAGGGATGCGGCTCTCCGCCCGGTCCAGCAGCTGCTCGAGCTCGCGGTCCTGCTGCACCTTCTGCAGCGCGCTCACAACCTGCAGCGGGTTGACCGAGTCGCGGCTGGTCTTGTCGATGTTCTCGCACAGTCGCAGCGCGGCGTCGCGGGTGGCCTCCAGCTCTGTGCGGTCAAGCTCGATGCGCTCCCGCTGCGCCTTGTCCAGCTGCTCGACCTCGGTGAGAATGCGGCGGACCTTCTCCTCGACCTCTCGGCGTAGCCGCGCTACCTCCTGCTCGGCCTGCACGCGGCGCGGTGCGTTGGCCATCATCGCCGTCTCCTGGTCCAGCTGCTTCTCAAAAGCGTCCATGCTATCGCGCAGGGCGAGCGACGTGCGGTGCACCTCGGCCAGACGCGCGCGCGCCAGCACGGCCGCCTCGGCGATGGTGGTCACCTCCTTCCCGCGGTACTCACCGAGCACCACGCACCGGCTGCACGCAAAGGCATCGCAGTCCGCCACGTAGTACTCGACGGGCCGGTCTGGGTGGGCCGGGCAGGCGACCAGGGTCGGGTCCACCGTGCAGTGCAGCAGCAGGCGCGGCAGCACCTGCTGTGGTGCGTAGACCGCCACGGCGGGACCGTTGGCGCTGTCGACAAAGACACTGCTGTCGTAGCGCGCCAGGAAGGCCGGCGTGCCCTCGGCCGGGATGGTGACCGCGGCGGGGTTCACCAGCGCATGGCCCACCACTACATCGCAGATGAGCATCCCGGTCGTGTGCCGCGATGTCCAGTGCTGGAATGGCCGCTGCAGAAACACCGCACTCGGCGGCTGGCTTCCGCTGCCCACCACCGCCGGCGAGGGCTTGAGACCGCGGCGGGCAATCTTCTCCAGTGTGGTTGCGTCGCCGACGAGCACGAGCCGCTCCGTCTTGCGCTCCTTCGCGGCATCGAGACGGGCGGCAAAGGCGGCGTGGTGTTCGCGGTGAAAGACAGCGGTGACAGTCATGACCTCGAGGTGCAGAGACGCCAGCCCCGTCAGGCGCGCCGCCTCCTTGGCAGCCGAGCCAAAGTAGGGGTCGTCCTGGAGGAGCGGCTCCATCTGCAGCGCCAGCCGCGCGCGCTTCTCCCACTCGAGCACCAGCACGTCCCTCTGCTGGCGCGTGAGGGAGCCCACGGGGAGGCTCTGCAGGCGCCGCTCAAAGTCGTCGGCGGTGCCGTAGAAGAGATCCGCCTCGCGCAAGGCCTCGGACGAGCCGCGCAGGCTCTCGCACAGCGCGCGCCACGCCGCGGCACCGTCCTCGACAGCGTGGCCGTGGCCGTTGACGCCGCGTCCCCGATCGCGCGCCGCGGCAGAAGCTGTTGGCAGGTCCAGTGCCGGCGTGCGATGAGGGTCGCCAAAGCGCTGGTTGGCGTAGAACTGATCGGGTGTGTCTCCCGGGGCTGTCGCACTGCGCTTCTCGGGACGCCGCGGGTCGGTGTCGTCGTCGTCCTGGGTGGTGCCGTGGTCCGCGTCGTCGGGCCGCGCTCGCTGCCTACGGTGGTCTGTGGGGGGTGGGATGGGCAGCGGGGAGGAGGTCATGGCGAGCGAGAGGTAGCGGCCCTCCGACGGCGGGGTCGTCGCGAGCGGCGACGTGGAGGTCGCCGGACGAGTGGGTGTTCGGACGCTGGCAGAGCCGCCGCTGGCGTGCGGGGCGGACGCGGATGGCGGTGGTGGTGGTGTCGTCGTGCGGTGTCCAGCTCCCATCGGCGAAGACTCACTGGCGGGAGAATAGCGCGTCGGCGGAAACGTGTACGTGCGGGGGTCGGGCTCTGGACCATAGGTCTCAGTGAGCACGCGAAGCCAGTCCTCCAGGCTCTTGACGCCGGTTCGCGTGCGTAGCTCGCGCAGGCGAGGATCGTCAGCCTCTAGGTCGTACGCAGAGAGAAACGCCGCAAGCCGCTCCGAAGTGTCCACGTCCCTCAGCTCTGGCCCATTGTCGAGGATCAGGTGGTTCATCAGATCCATCTCCTTGTTCTCCCACTGCGTGAGCAGCGACGGAATCTGTGCGACGAAGCTGGGGCCGTAGACAGAGAAGAAGACCTTGAGTCGCCTGGGGTAGTCGACGAGCTTGTACTTTTTGTAGAGCTTGGCAAACGTGTCCGTCTCTGGCACCGCATCCACAACGCTGTCGACGAGGCGCAGACCGTGCGGGTTGTACTTTTGCAGGAAGCCCTCCAGGCGCGCGCGGTAGCCGGCGCGGTCGGCGGGGTCAACCCGAAAGCTCACGCCGACCTGCCCCACCTCTGTGCCGACAATGCGCGTGACTAGCTTCTCCCACTCCACCACCTCCCTTGGGTTCACAACGAGTGGGGCGGAGGTCGCGATGACGCGCGTGTAGCCGCCCGTACGTGCTGACGCGGTCTCGCGCACAGTGATCACCACCTCCAGCAGGGAGGCCGCACAGCGCCACACCTTGGCGCTGTTCACGCTGCCAGCTTGGTTCACCTTGTCGAGCTGCACCTCGAACAGATGAGGTGACGTTTCGATAATGTCCGATGACGTAAAGGAGGCGGAGGCAGTCGGTGCCGACAGGGAGGTTGTCACGGCATCCCGCAGCTGGGCCTCGACGGTGAAGGTGCGGTCGCTCTGCGCCAGCGACACGGGAATGTTGACCAAATTGTGCAGGGTCACGAGCAGCGAAAAGGATGCCATGTTGTGGCCGTATCTTCTAGACAGGGCAGTTGTGTGTTTGTTGTTGTACAGTCAAGGAAAAAAAAATAGGCACCGGGGGTGTATCTAAAAAGGGGAAAAGTATGATGATGATGTGTGTGTGTGTGTTTCGTTTGCTACCAACCAGAAAGTCAATTCACTTGCGGGACGTCCAAGTAGCCTTGTCCAGTTATACGGCAGGGGTTGTAAGAGAGAGAAGGGAAAAGGGAAAATGGAAGTGAAATACGCATGGTGGGAGGGAAGATGAACAAAAAAAAAGTCCTGACGCTCCATGGAAGGAAAGCATGTCCATGCGTATGTTGAGTGAAAGTGAAACAACTAGGATAGAGCAGACGGCATTTTGTAGTTCGCCTCGTCTCGAAGTCGTCCATGTCATGCTTCCCAACACCGCGAAAAGTAGTGAAAAAGCAGGTGTTGAAGCGGAATCACCGCCTCCACCACATGTTCTTCGCAAGAAGGTGACACTCACAGCCTACTTTCCGCGATTCATCGCGCTGGGCCTCGCTGGTGTTGTTCATTGGTTCCGAGGTGCTGTCTGTATCGGCTCAGACACATGTGAAGAAAAAAAAAAGGCTCGGTGGGGCACCACCAGCAGCAATTCAACAACAACAACAACAAAGGTGCGTGACAGAGGCCGTGTGCGCACTACCATACGCAGCTCGGCGTTTACTTACGGCTCGGCTGATCCTTGTAAAGGTTTTGTCCTGCGGGGCGGCCGTAGCTTCCCGTTTTCGCGTCTGTTCGCGTGCCCTCGCGCATGTCGCGCTCCTTGGCGCGGAACACCTCGTCCACCTTCTTCTGGTCCAACTCGCGATCCGTCGGCACCCAGAAGAACGGCTCCTTCTCAGCCTTGATCTTGCGGAAGTTGGGCTCGAAGTCAAAGTTGTGCAGCTTGACGTGGTAGTCAATGCGCTCCCGCTCCCAGTTGTCCCACTTGAGGAACACCTTCTGCTGGTCATCGTGGTCCATCGCGCCAGCCGAGGTGAGGTTGTGCATGTGCGTCATGATGTCCATGTCGTTCAGCACCTTACCCGGTCCCTCGAGGTCCAGCTGCGAGCACAGAAAGGCGATCTCCTCACAGATGTTCTCGAGGTCGGCCCAGTAGTAGTGGCCGCCGTGGCTGCGGAGACGCAGAACCAGCGGGTGCGCGACGGGGTCCACTGCCTTGCGTGTGCGCTGGTGGCGCAACTTTGCCACGTACTTGAGTGCATTCCACGCCGGCACGCGATCATCGTCGAGGCAGGCAGACACCATCAGGCCCGGGTACGTCACGCGGTCGTTGATGTTGTAGTACGGGTCGTACAGCTTCAACCTCTCCAGGTCGTCCTTGTTGTTCAGCGGATCGCCCCAGTCCTCGCGCTCGGCCAGCGACAGCGGCAGCTCCGGGTCGATCATGGTGTTGATGATGTCCAGGAAGGGGGAGCGCAGCAGAGCATTCCCAAACAGACCAGTGCCACGCAGGTTCATCGCAGCCGCGATTGGAACGCAGCCAGCGCTGCTGCCCGCCGCCACCATCAGCTCTGGCTTGGTGTACCCCATTTTCACCATGTGCTCGCAGCAGGCGATGAAGTCCTGCGTTGTCTTGATCTTGTTCTCGCCCTTGCCCTTGTCGGCCCAGTTCGGAAGCTCGCCACCGCCTCGCACGTGTGCAAACGCCACGGTCCACCGCCGGCGAATCATCCACATGTACGGCGCAAGCTGGAAGTGCATGGACGGCACCTCGCCATACGAGCCGTACACGTAGATCAGGCAGTGCTTGGGTGTGTTCGGCTGCGCCTCAAAATCGGTGGCCTCCTGCACGAACGCATCGCGGCGCTGGCAAATCGTAATTGGGATCTCCGTTCCGTCCTCGGAGATGCACACATCGCGGTAGATGCTGTACGGCCACATGTAGTCCCACGGCGTGAACTGCTCGGCCTGGCGCTGGGTGAAGAGTGCCTCGGGTGCGCACAGGCGGGTCTTCTCGGCGGTGATATCTGAGTTGAAGCTGTAGACGCAATCACGGCTGGGCTGTACGATGCTGCTGTACACGAAGCTCATGGAGTCCTGGTTGAAATTCTTGTTCAGCCCCGGCGTCACGGACGTGAGTGGCGGAAAATGGAGCACAATGTCGTCTCGACGCAGTGCTTTGGCCGCAGCGATCAGTCCCTGTGCGCAGTCAATAATGCGAATGTGCTGCAGCCGCTCAAAGGCAAAGTGAGTCTCGAACAAGACCATCCGTCCATTGAATACGTCGACGTCAGAGATCTGGACGTCCTCGCGGTACGGGACCAGCTCGTGCCATTCCGCCTCGGCGCCGTACTTGAAGGCGACCTCAGCGCGCGTGTACACCACTCGGAAGTTTGGCCCCTGGTCAGACGTCACCATTACAAAGTTCCCCTTGTAGTGCTCCAGCCAATTCCAGCCCTGCTTGCCCGCGATCTCAACCGGCTTCCCGCCGGCGAAAAAAGGTTTCAAGACGTGCGGAATGATTGGGTAGGACGCTGGCATGACTTGCGCGTTGCCCTTGGTCTTGGAGTCGGACGTGATGACCAAGTACGAGTTGTCCTTGGTCTTGCGAATGTCCACAAAATACTGCTCATCGTCGTCGCGGTAGATTTCCACAGGGGCCTCCAAAATGCCGGGCCGAATCTCCTGCATCATGATCTTGTGTGGCCGGTTCAAGTCGTTCGACTCGGTGTAGAAAAAGTGATTTCCCGACCCAAACTCGATGCTCACAATGTTGTTTCCGCGGATCACGTGAAACAAGCTGGCGTTGTCAATGCTGCGGACATGGCAAATAAAACGGTCGCTGCCTTCAATTGACAGCGTGTAGGCGAGATACCGTCCATCTTCCGAAACGCGGCACACGCCAATGGAGCAGTCCATGTAGCCAAAATGTTGCTGCAGCAGCACTGGGTTGATGAGCTCCTCGGCCAGCAGGTCGACCTCACCAACCCTCTTGCGATAAAAGCCAATCGCGTTGGGGTCGTGGCCGGGAACCACACGGGTGAAGTAAATGTAGTCTCCGATCCGCTCCTCGCCCTTGTCGAAGCCACCCTCGCGACTGGTGACAACAACCTTGGCATCAAGCTCAGCCCAAAGGCGCCCTTTGGTGTGCTTGAAGTCGAACTTGGCGTCAACCAGGGAGAAATGCTGCATTTCCTTCTTCACGTACTGCTGCGTGCCTCGATCAAAGAGATCCTCCATGTACTGAAACGGGTCTGCCTTCTGTGGCTCCTCGTGCAGGACGATGGACTTGCTCACCTCCTCCGGGAGCGGACCATCCAGGAAGGGCAGCGGATACTTGTTGCGGGTTTGCGGGCTAAACGAGTTGACAAGCTTCCGACCAGTCGCGTACAACGGGTTTGATTTGGGAATCCATGGGAACAACGCTGCCATTGTGCGTGTGTGTGTACGGGCGTGTACGTGTGTCTACCACGGGAAAGACTGTTTCCACAGTTATTTTGCATTGTGGTTGTGTGAGTTTTTTGAGGGTTGGAGGAGTGGGAGAGCGGATACGGTGAAGAAAAATACGAGTTTCAAACAGCCAAATCAGAAGAAGAACGCAACGGCAAAGAGAGCTGTAATTGTGTTCGAAATGAGTTATTAACGGTTCAACAACCATCCGCGCGACGCCAATTTATTTTGAAAGCAAATAAACGTGCACAGATGAATATATACACACATATGTGTATACGTTTGACACATATGTTTGCATGTACAGATGTGCATGTTGGGGCAGGCGTTCACGTGCGCCTTACGATTGTCTGTAGATTCTGCGACTTGACTCTCACTGCTTCACTCCTGCTTGCCATGCTGATTGGAATCAGTCTGAGTGAGAAGTGTTACCTGTTGGGGAGAGCTCGATTATTGGTTGGTTGGTCGCTGTTGGTGTGTGTGTGTGTTTTGCTGTTTGCCTCTGCTGTATCCAGAAAGAGAGAGAATTGGGGCCGACATTCTTTTCCTGAAAAAAAAGTGGGGAGTGAAAGAAAAAAACGAAAGGCCACTCAAAAAAAAAAAGGAGAACAAGGAACGAAAGGATGGATACGAGTTATGGTGTCAAGCTTTATGCGCCTGGATGTTGATCTTTTGTTGCGAAGACGTCGCGATGCCAGTGAGGGAGTTGTGGTCCTGCTTTTGGAACTTCGGGAGCCAGTTGATCTTGAACCACTCAATCGTGTCTGCCCATCCTTCTTTGAAGCCGATCACAGGCTGGTACTCCAGGTCGTGCTCGGCCGCCTCGATGCAGAACCAACGGTTCATGGTGAGCACAAACACGTTGAACACGTTCAGCTTGAAGGTGGTCTGCATGATCCAGCCCAGCACCTCGGCAAAGAGCCCGGCAATGTAGAGGAACCAAAACGGGTAGTGGAACTTGGCGAGAATGGAAGGGAAGCCCACACCAACGACCGCCTTGTCCAGCTCCTTCCAGAACAGGCAGTACGCCGCCGGCTCCGGGTGCGTATCGCCGTCCGTCACAATGTAGAACTTGCCGAGAACCGGCGAGTCCTTGTAGAGCTTCTTCTCGGCAATAATCAGGCCGTGGCAGTAGTTGTCCACGTGCGTGAAGCAGATGCGGTTGTCGCCCTTGCCGAAAACGCGAAGCTTGCCAGTGCCAGCGGCCTCCAGCATGTTGGGAAGGAACAAATTGTCCCGTGGCCCGTAGACCTGGTGCGGAGCGACTGCGACAGGCCAGAAATCGTCAGAGACGGCCGCGGTCACCTCCAGTTCGCCCTGAGCCTTGGTTTCAGCGTACATCTGCATGTAGCGCTGCAGCGGAATTTTGGGCATCTGGGCTTCGGTGAGGCCGTCCACGTTCGGGGACTGAAAAAGGCTGCCCTTGAACCGGGTGGACGGAGAGGAGCTGAAAACCAGCTTCTTCACGCCGTGCTCCTTGCACGCCTTGATCACGTTCACCGTGCCGCCGTGGTTGACCTTCTCGTAGAGGTTACGAGGATGGAACGGGCCCACAGCAGCGGCGAGATGCCACACACAATCGGCGCCCTTGACTGCATTGGACACCGCCTGGTAGTCGGTAATGTCTCCCACGACGTACTCGATGGTGGGGTGGTCCCAAATCATGATGGCCTTGTCCTTCGGGACAATGTCGAAGCACACAACTTTTTCCGCGCCACGCTCGACGAGCATTTCCACCAGGCGTGTGCCAACGAAGCCTGTTCCACCGGTGACCACGCACCGCTTGGGAACGGCAGGGTAGCTCTTGGATGCAGCCTTCACCTGCTCGGGTGAAAGAGCGGGGTTAAACGAGGCCATTGCAAACAGGAGATGCGGAAAGAAAGCAAGAGAAATAAGCTCCGATTTTTTTCTGTGCGATAATGCTGTAATCTCTTCGTTTCAGAAAAGCGCGTGCGTTTAACTGAAAGTTCACTTGAGAGCCCTGCGTTAAAAGGCAAAAATCTCAACGCAACGATTGATGTAAATGATTTTTTGATGTACTAGTTATTCTGTTGTAATTGTAAACAGTTAGATGCCGGGCATGGCAAGCAGCAGAAAGGGGAAGAAAAAGACACAAGAGGAAGTGTATGCGAAGAGGTCCATGGTGGGACGACAAGAAGAAGACATTTATGCGTGCACGAAGGAAATACTTGTTTCCTCCATTGTGTTATCATGGCTGATTCTGTGTCACATTTTTCTGTGGCACTGAGAACAGTAAAGGAAGAGCCATTTTGGGGGGGTTTCAACATCTTCTCTTCTGACTCCAATAAATAAGGAGCGGGGCAGTGGAACAAGGAGGCGCAGAACTGCAAAAATCGGAAATGGGCTTTGCATCTGTTTTGTGAATTTCGTCACATTCGGGGTTTCTTGTTTTGGGAGTTTCGGAGAGTCTCAAGCAATTTCGGGGCCGTTCACTTTTTTTTTTTGTGGTCAGACGAGGATCATGGTAACTCACTCAGCAGCCATTGCACTGTCACGTTTCCACTGTACGCACAAGCGCTCCAGCAGCGTTGTGGTGGTTTGAGCTTCACTAAGGGTGTCACTCAGTGCCAGAGTTACTGGGAGCAGAGACGGTGCGTCGTCATCTCCACGCGGCCGCTTCCGGTCGAAATTCAACTGCGTTGAAATTCGCAAGTCGATGCGGTGACTGGAGGAGGTGCGAACGCGAACGGGTGCGAACAGTAAATTACGGCAAAGCATGGTGAGCTGATCACAATCACGGCACGTTGCGCTTGTGGCAAAGAAGTCAATCTCCTGGGGAATTGAGGAGAGTAACTGCTCGCCAACGTGCTCTTCCATGTCGTCTGCAATTGGCACACGGAGCACTGGAAGCGTTTTCAACGGGCAGGGCGAGGAAAAGTCAATTTCAACCTCTTCGGATGGCCTCTGGTGGCTAGCCATGATAGCCCTGAGAACAGCGGGTTCAATGAGCGGTTTGTTATCTGTTGTGGGCGACGGCGCGCTGCTGGTGGATAGACAGATTGCACACGCATCCACAATGGGCGAAACGAGCGATGCGTAGCTTATGGCTTTTCCGTTGACAGTAATCGCCTGCGCCGCCCACGACGATGTTGTCACAACTTTTCGCAGCTCTTTTCCTTCCGGGCAACTGAGCTGTTCCGCCAGCAACAGGTAGTTCCACAGGGTCTGAGCAAAAACCTTGAACGGAAGCAGGCCACTGCTCACCTCGCCACCGACTTGAAAAACGCAGCTCGCACTAGTGGTGCGTCGACTTTCGTCAGCTGTCGCAACGAAGTGGCACGACGGAATCACGTTTGTGACGAATGTGCTCAAGAGAGCCACAACACCGGCGCGGTCCTTGAGTGCACGGGTTTGGGCGGCAATGGGGTTGCGCACCAGCGAAGCGCACCGCCGAAAAGCCTCGGTGCCGCCATGTACGGCGCCGACCACCTCTGTCGACACTGGTACCGGTGTGAAGAGTGGCACGCTGTTCGCGTAGTCCACGCCGACAACTTCGGGCTGCTGGAACAGGCACCGACGGTCGCGTGCCTTCGGGTATAGCGTCGTCAGCAACGCAATCGCGACAGCTTTCGAGGCGCCGCTCACGGGGGTGAACATGCCAGAGAAGAGATTTAGCAGTTCCCACAGCGGGATGCATGAGACTGTCGCCAGTGCGGCGTTTTGCGCGTCGTTCAGCTCGGGAAGCAACCAGGACTTGCTGTAAAAATTAAGCAGCACTTGCTCCACGTCCTGCGGGGAGCACCTGCTGTTCGGCTCAGTGAGCGCACCGAGCAGTGCGGTCACATCATCGACGCACTTGGCCAGTGCGGCCTGAATTTTTGACATGGCTTTTTTTTTGGGAGGGGGGCGGGGGGCGTGGGGGAGAGGGGGAGGGGGGGAAGGGGGTTTGCGGGTGGAGAGGGGTAAGGGTCTGCGGGGGCGTGGCGGTTTCCTGGGCGGGGGATGCCGGCCGTGGGCGGTTGCCTCTGCTACGAGGACGGGGGGACGAACATCCCCAGCCGACGGGGAGAAGGGGAACCGGAAACCACAGCGCCCGCTCCGGCAGGCCGGTAAAGGAGCGTCACGGGACAACACACCAGCGCACGCGGTTCATGACCCCTCCGTGCCGCGGCCGGAAACCTTGCCCCGCTGCCGGAAAGGGCGCTGTCCTCCGGCGTTGCGCGGTTGGCCAAACACACCGGCGCGCCGCGCCAGATAAGCCAGCGGCCGCCCATCCCTCGTGCCTTTCCGCAACGAGGCGTGCCCCCTCCCGTCCCCGGGGGGTGAGGCGCGCGGCTGCGTCTCGGTGGTGCCGCGGGCGGGCTTTGTGCGTTGTGGGCGGGTGTCGCGCCCCTAAAAGGCCGGGGCCCTACGGGAAGGAGGAAAGCCCGATGCGCACCGGCACCGCCAAGTGGCCGCACTTGGGAACGCCGGGCACACGGTACCCGACCCTCCCGCGCCCCTTGCGTGCGGCGGTTTGAAGGCAACGCCGTGTCTCCAGCAGCCGCGCCACACGCCCGCCCCACAGCGCGCCGCGCAAAAGCAACCGCCCGCTCGGGGCACCCCACGCCAAGTGCTGTTCCGTATAGGGTATTGAGGGCCACTCCGAGGCAGTGCCGTCGCGTGGCGCATGCGGGTGGGGGTGTTTCGCGGTTGTGCTGTGGGCGGGCTTCGCGCGGGGGCGGCTGGTGGCGCCGCATCCCTAGACAGCGGGGCCACGGGAAACGGGGACGCCCGCCACGACACGCATTGGAGCACATAGGAGGCGGCATGGCGAATGCTGCTGCACGTGGTGCCTGGCGTTTTCCTTGCCCCTGCCTCAGCGCGTCGTGGTTCGGTTCCGTCTGGCTTTCCGCTGGGCCCGCCGTGCGGCAACGCATCGGCCCAGGTCAACCACGGCGGGCCCCACCGAGCCATGCGCCGCGCCGGAACAACCGCCCGTAGGGAGGCACCGTTTTCTGCTGGGTGTTCCGGGCCGCGCTCCTTCGCGGCTCCGGCGTTCGGCGCTCTTTGTCGGCGCTGTTTTGTTTTCCGCTTCGCCGGGGCGGGGGGGGGGGGGGGGGGGGNGGGGGCGGCTGCAGGTGCCCGCGACGGCATGCCGACCAAACCCGGCACCCCCGCCGCCGAACCGCAGACAACCACGACACCAAGACCAAACACCCACACGCGCCGCATCCCACCCCTCAAACACTGATACTTTAACATACGCATTCTAGCATAACTCCAATTAACTCCGTCGGTGTCACGTATCGCCACTTTTTTTCCTTTCGCAAGTAAGAAAAAAGGTACATTCGTCGAATTTTCGCACGCAAATAGCAACCCCAGACAGCACAATAAAAAACCACAGCGCCATGTCCTCTGACTCGAAGCAGGCGTGCCGTGTGACGTACATTTGGCTCGCTGGCCGCGACTCCCACCACGATATCCGCAGCAAGGACCGCACAATGTACCTGTCGGCGGAGCAGCTCTCCAAGGACCCCAAGGAGCTCCTTGCCGACGGTCTCTTTCCGGTGTGGAACTTCGATGGCTCCTCCACTGGTCAGGCCAAGGGCCTGGACACCGAAATTCTGCTGAAGCCCGTCAACGCGTACCGGTGCTGCCTTCCTCGTGAGTCCACGAAGATTCCGTGGCTCCTTGTGCTCGCCGAGTGCTACCTGCCCAACGGTGAGCCGACCCCGGATAACTCGCGCGCTGCTGCGCGTCAGACGTTCGAGCAGAAGACCGAGGAGCACCCCTGGTTCGGTCTTGAGCAGGAGTACTTTATCGTGACGCGCAACGGACGCCCTTACGGCTGGCCTGAGCACGGATTCCCTGCTCCCCAGGGCCCGTACTACTGCGCCTCGGGTGCTCAGGTGTCTTGGGGCCGTCAGTTCGTGGACCGCCACTACGAGGTGTGCCTTGAGATGGGCCTGAACATTTCCGGTACGAATGCTGAGGTGACTCCTGGCCAGTGGGAGTTCCAGGTTGGTCCGTGCGAGGGTCTTGAGATGGGTGACCAGTTGACCGTGGCCCGCTGGGTACTGCTGCGCCTTCTGGAGACCGCGGACCTGGATGTGGACTACCGTGCGAAGCCCCTTCACGGCGACTGGAACGGCAGCGGTCTGCACAGCAACTTCTCCACCGAGAGCACGCGCAACGAGGGCGGTCTCAAGGTCATTCACGAGTACATTGAGAGGCTCGGCCAGACGGTCAAGAAGGACATCGTCTTCTACGGCCCCGAGAACAACGAGCGTCTTACCGGTCGCCACGAGACATCCAGTTTCCGCGACTTCAGCTCTGGTGTCGGCACGCGCGGCACGTCCATCCGTATTCCCAACGCCGTCGCTAGTGAGGGCAAGGGCTACATGGAGGATCGTCGCCCCGCTGGTGATGCTGACCCGTACCTGATTACGTCTCGCCTCTTTGCGTCGTGCATTGGCCTCGAGGCACCTGCACTGGATCTTGCGTCGCCGACGCACACTAAGGAGTGGATGCGCCACGCTTTCGACATTGCATAAACACAAACTTGACGAAGAGGAAGAAAACAAATAGTTCAGTTAATGCAACAGCACGCGCATTTTTCTCGTTGCCGCAATTCGTGATAGACACCGCAAACAGTGAGAAATCAATCTCTTGTTCTTCGGTGGCAACACCCAGTTTCTTGGACACTTTCTTTTCCTAATTTGCTTTTTTCGTTTTTATTTTATTTTCTTAAGATCAAATTTCATGCACCAGACACTCCCCCTCCCCATCTCTTCTTGAGGAAAAAATAAAAATAAAAGAAACTCAGACAACGGAAACATTGTCTTTTGTCAAGGCTGAAGCTTCACTGACCGCACTGCACAAAAATCGAAAATAAGTACGCACCGTGAAGCTTTCCGCTTGTTGACAAATGCAATGCATTCCACATTTCGGGGTCTTGATTGCGAAGAAGGTAACTGGCAACGCGCCACACTGTTTTCGGAAGTCTTTTTTTTTTCCGGTTGTGCTTGCACCGTAAGAGCAGCCCCTCAAAGTGCTTCTTTTTTTTTTCAGGATGATGCGAATCATAATATGTGGCAGCCTGGCTCAGTTGATTATAGCCGGGGCTGTTGGTTGATTGTTTAACACACAAGCACACCATCAAAGGAGTTCGTTTTGCTCAGTCAAAAGTTCTTTAAATCATAAATATGGACGTGAAAGCACGAAAAAAACAACAACAGCAATGTTTCTTTTCTCTAAATCGAAAAGAGTGGAGACAAGCCGTCGTGCGCGTTTCTCGCTTGATTCAACAACCGTTGTGTGTCTTTCAGCGATATTAATGCTGAGACAAGAAGTGATAACATTGTTAAAGAGAACGAAAGAAACAAAAAAGACGTGGCTGGCGTGTGCCTGTGGCACCCACGTAATCTCTTTACTATTACAGTGGCGAATAAACCGTTCGAAGTGATGCACCAAATTGAAAATAACCGGTACTCATTTCTTCTGTTTTTTTCTCGAGTCCGGTGCTTACTCTCTCCCATCCTGCATCTCCCCGACAAACACACCCACCCTACCTCACTCCACCGTGCTTCACTCTTTTCTCCGTTGACGACTCATTTGTTTTTCCTATTTCCTATTTCCTTTTCCCTTTTTTTCCTCCCTTTCCCTTCCTCCACGTGCATGACGGGAAATACACGCGTACAGAAAGTAACAACCAGTGTCTTGTAAAATGAGCAACATCCAACCCACCTCCAGCGCTCCGAGGAAAAAGAAGCGCACAGCGAAAGCACAGAAAAACTTGTACGAGCAGTATCTGGCAGACTCTGGCAGCGATGTCTCCTCCGCGGACAGCGATGTCGAAGAGTGGGACGTCCTGGCACGGCAGGAATACACCACAAATATGGACATTAATGTCCTTATTCAGCAGGCGGTGAGGAACGTTGTGCAGAGTGTGTGCCTCGAGGACTACGAGGGCACATCTCGCTTTGGGGATCACGAGCTTATTTGCTTCGCGGCTGCGGTCAAGCACAACAGTTCAATTGTGTCACTGCAGATTCGGTACCTTGACGTCTCCGACGTGTCACTTGTGCCACTTTGCAGAGCATTGGAGAACCACCCATGCCTACGTGCTCTGGATCTCTCAGGAACACGTGGCGGCGACGAGACGGGCAAGGCACTGAGGAATTTAGTGTGCACAAATCCCAACATTATTTTTGCGCAAATCGACGACACCATCGTGAGTGGGAAAGACGCAGAGGTGATTGAAGAGGCCACACGCTACAATGCGTTGGTGTGTCCTGATCCTCAGACGAACCCGTTCCATCTCGGCTTGCTGAGGAAAATCAGCGCAATGGAAGAACGCGAAAACAAATTCAATGAGGAGCTCGAAGCCAAGCCATGGCTCCAAAGCAGTAGTGTCGTGGAACCCAATCAACAGGACCAGAAGGGGAAAAAGGCCAAAAAAGTGACCATTCGCGCCGCAGGTGGCTCAAAGCTTGGTGCGCAGGTGTGCGCGCAGTTTGTTCAAGGAAGCTGTGCGTACGGCTCGCGGTGCAAGTATTTTCACCCGGAACGAACATCGGCCCTGCGAAACGCGGTCACTTCCAGCCAATATGAGTCAAGCGAGCTGGGCATTGGCGCAGATGGCCAATCAGTTGCTTTTTCCGGCGCTACCTCTGCATCTGGCGGGCGCCTTCGGTTGAGAAGCCGTCTGCGTCCTGCTCAGTTCACACTTCAACCCACCACCACCACACAGCGCGATCCGGCGCCTGTCTGCGAGACCAGCCCACGCCCCACACACCCTTTGCGCAAGAACAAGGATGTGGTCGCTGCGACCTGGATTTTGAGTTTGACACTCGTGGCGTGCTGCATGACACTGGCAGCTTGCTTGTAGCGGCCGGCACGCTATTCCCTGCCCTCCACACCAGTTGTCCTGCCTTGCACTTTTTTCACTTGTACAGCTAGCCACACGCTTACCGCAGCTAGCGAGGGAAGGTAAGGCACACTATGAAAGAAAGCGCGGTATGAGAGAGTCACTGAGCAAACTTGTGAAGAAAGATGGACGAAAGCGCAGATTTGTTCGAGTTCCTTTTTTTCTTTATCTCTTTTGCGACAATTCTCGCATTACGTGAGTGTCGTTGCGTCTCTTGACACAGCCCTTTTTCGTTCTGCCTCTCTCTCCCTCTCGCAGCCCGAGTCTATGACTATTGCCAGCATGCGCTCCTCCTTCATTGTCCGAATTTTTTTACTTGCCATTCTTTCGCTCACCCACACTTTAAGAAAATATTCTCTCTACCTCACGAGTTGCAGCGCTTGGGTACCAAATATATGCATATATATATATATTCACATCAAATATATAAATATATCACGAAGCAAAGAAAATACAAGGGGCACGAAAGGGAACGCTGGCCGTGCAAAGAAATCTACTTGGAGATCAAGCACACTCAATGTTGTCATCGGAACAACATGACACTCACAGTGATTCGGCCGGGCCGGTTCAAAGCTGCAACGACGATGTGCACGTGAGTGGTGCACGTCACTTTGGCATCCCGTCCCGCACGGACGCTCACCGCTTGTTTTCGCCATCATTCAGTCAAGTTGTAGAAGAAGGCCTCCCACTGACGTCAAACTCGGAGCTCGTGCCATTTGGCGGGCAGTGGTTTTGGGAACTGTACCAACACTCTGTTTTGCGCGAACACGTGTTTGTCTTTTTGGGTGGCACCGGCATCAACCTGGAGGAAGACTCGCTGGAGTCCCAAAAACGCGTGCGGGCGCAGAGTTTTCGTGCACTGCAGACGGACGCACGACTTTCCACGGCATGGGGCCACGGATCCGTCAAATTGGAAGTTCTCTACGCGCTGGGCTTGTCCATTGCCCTTCGGGTCGTTCGTGAGCCGATGCTTCACGACAACCAGGGCCCACAAGCAGTTGTTTTGTGCGCAACAAAGGACCAGTGCGATGAAATGACGTTTGTGCTGAACCGCTTTTGCACGGACCTCCACTTGGTCGTTCACAACCTGTTTGAACCGTACCCTGCCATGCCAGTGGGAAAATTAGCTGAGGTGGTGGTTGCGACACCGCCCTTGTGGGAGAGCGTTTCCAGCTTGCCCACGAAGGGCTCACCTCCAGCAAAGGTGAGACTTGAGGACATATTGGCAGGCTTATTCCCCAAGACTGTGCCTCCGACGTACTCGGCGACACGCGTCAGGCCGTACTCACTGCAGCGTGTCGTGGAGCTCGCACTTTTCGCGGTTGACCAGCAGTGCCAGCTGGGCTTTGCCTCACTTCTGGGATCCATCACACAGCGTGCCTCAGCGGCCTGCCGCGTGACAAGAGTATACGAACGAAGCCAAATGGACATCTCAGCGACCGGCCTGTCCATCAGATGTGGGAGACATCCAGGGCAACAAGAGACAGCTGTTCTCACGTGCGCATCAGCCTCGAACAACCCCCGCAAACGTGATCGTGATGAAGAGAGCGGCGACGACTGCACAGGCCCTGGGACGTCTGGGGACGGTGAATCGCTGGCATCTGGTTTGTTGCTGTGGAATGCCTTGTCTGCGTCTCGCTTGCTCCTCGAGCATGACACCTTCCGAGAGTTCCACGCTGGCGTGGAGGCAGAGGCACTTCGCTTTTGGGAGAGCTTTGAGGGCAAGTCGGTTTCGTCCGACGATTTTGCCGAGTTTGTTGACATTCAACTGCTGCTCATGTGCCACGCCTGCCCCACTGGCAAAGCACCCGCGTACTTGAGTGACGTGTGTCTGAGCGTACTGCCGACACCCAAAGGACTTGCTGCCTGCGCGAGCCGACTCACCCTTCTCTTCGCCCATTTGGAGGACCGCCTGAGCGGCACTTTATTCGACAGAAGCGTGGTGACGTGCACGAACCTGTCAGCGCGCGAGCGCGCACTGCAGCGAAGCGTGGTCATGGCCACGGGTGAAACCTCAGTTCATTCCAGCGTCACACTCTTGCGCGACAACCTGCGCGAGACGGCTGGTATTCCGACGCGAATCGCTGTCGAAACGCTGGATGGCGCGGCACCGGTCGAGACGACCGAGACAGCGTCTCCACGACGGTCTGAGGCGGCAGCACTGCTTACCCAGGCCTCCGCTCTCTTCATTGCAGATTCTTCCGCGGCACCATTTCCCCATGGCTTCTTCCTGCCCGACGAATCCCCTGCTGAGGCCTTCACGATTGTTGTTGTGCGAGGCTTGGCGACGTCGAGAGACGCGCTGTGCACGCCTGGCGCGCTGGGTGACAGTAAACCTGCTGTGCTCACATTCCTCGAGGAGTGCTGCCAGTATGGGCGTGTGCTCTCGTACTATTGCCACGAGTCGACAGAGGGGAGCGCCTCACTGTTCATCGAGTTCGAGACGGAGGCGTCGGCTGCCGAGTCTGTGCGGCTGCTCAGCTATCGTTTCGCCCAACCTGGCGCCGCCAGTGGCGCGCGTGTGCGTCTTTTCCGCAACGCCACGTACTACGAAGGGGTGGGCCAAGCTGAGCAGAAACATGCCGATGCTCTTGCAGAGAGTCCAACGAGCGACCTATTTGATGATTTGATGGAGATGGATTTGCTCTCCGAATGAGAACGTGCCCGCCGGGCTTCCGTGTTTAACATGCACACCCACACCCACACAGACACACATATCACTGCACGACAAGATCATAAAAGAGACAGGACGGAGCTGCCATGCTACAAAGAGCAGAATGAGCAACATACACCGAACGAAGGAGAAAAAAAAATGCAAAGGCGTGTTTGCGCACACAACCTTCTTGTTCACGGATGCAGTGAACGACCACACCAACACGACGCTGGGGTCGACCTTGATGCTGCCACGACTTGGGCACGCGTCTGACAAAAATGCAGCCTCCTCTCTACACGTACTTCTCTTTCTCCCTCTTTTTCCTTGTCCTATCACCTCCCCTTTTTTTTCCTCCGTCCCCCTTGTGTCCTTGCTTTGCCAGATTAGCAACACCGAAGTCCGTACAACGTATACCAGCGACGGACCTTCCAACGTGTCACCTTTTTTCCATCTCGTTAAGGAATCGCGACACCCACACCCACACACACACATCCCCGAAAAGGAAAGCGTGTTTACTTTGCTATTTTTCTTGCTCATTTCTCGTTTATGTGTTGACCCCAGTTTCACTTTGAACTTTTTTCCCCTCTCTTCCTCCTCACCGCCCAACTTTTTTCGTCTTTTTCCACGGTTTTCGGTTCTTCCTTTTCGTTCTTCCTAATTCCGTGAGGGTATAGCCCTAACCCCACCTCACCCTCACTTGTCTTTTCCACCTTTGACTCTCCACTGTATGCAGAAAGAGTCTGTGAGCTCGGACAGTGCGGCGTCACTCTCGGACACACCGCCACGCGCGTCCCTCACAACCCAATGGCTTGCGACTGTGGAACGGTCCGCGCGTCAAATGCGGCGTGACGTGTGGGTCGCCATCTCTCTCCTCGTTGTGCCCCTCATATTCATCGCCGTCATTGTGATCCTGACACAACTTTTCCAGTACAATGATTGGCCCTACATTTCCTCCCCACCGAATATGTCAGAAGTGGAGGGTATGTTGGAAAGCCTCTTCGCCGTGCCTGCCTTCGAAACTCTGCTGTTCTGCTCTGATCCGATGCTTGCCACACCCATTAATGGCCTGGAGCCGTGCAGCCTCGACGCGGTAAACCTGACGTGTGCTCCAGCCAACTCAGGGCTCCCCGTTGACGGCTTCTGCACGTCCTTGATGGGCGAGAACGTTTGGAGCTCCATTGTGCTGGTCTTCAGCACCGTCACGCTCGGTGGCTTCATAAACATCGACAACTTGGATGGCCTCATCGCGATCCAATGGGCTTCGCAGGTCGCCAACGCAGGCGATGACGACATTTTGCCATTTGTCACGGCCATGTCGTCGCTCGGCTTCGGCGTCTCCTCCTCCACGCGCTACACCTCAATGCGCTGTTCAGGCTTCTTGTACTTCGCACCGGCTGCCAACGTGCCTGCGGACCTGATAGAGACCCTCAACCAAACCTACTCCTTCTTTCGTTACGTCTACGGCGGCACTTTCGAGACGGTTGAGGAGGCTGAGGCACACATTGCCGGCGGCTCGCAGCCGAACTGGGGACTCATCCAGATCAACGACCTGGACACGAACTTTGACGTCGTGATTCGCCTCAACGCCACCGCTCTGCCCAAGGCGACGACCACGATGAGTATGGACTTCACGGGCGACTACCACTCCGACTCTGCCGACATGTACATTGCCTCCGGCTTTTTGGTGCTCGAGAAGGCACTTCTGGACTATTTCCTCACCTCACAGATGAACCAAAATCGTATCCAGGCCTCCACATACTCCACGGACACAATCCTGCCGCTCGTGACGTCGACTCCGCGGAATGGGGGGATTGTCAACGTTTTACAGCAGATTGCGGGACCTGTGGTTGGCTTCATTGTCGTGCTCGCGTTCATGTACCCCTTCTCGCACATGGTCCAGTCACTCGTGCTGGAGAAAGAGCTCCGCATTCGCGAGGCCATCCAGATCATGGGTGTGCGCCGCGTCGCACTCTACACCAGCTACCTGACCACCAATTTTCTCCTTTGTGTGTTCACAGCCCTGCTTGTGGTGCTCATGTTCCGTCTCGGTGTGACGCCCAGGTCAGACCCTTTTGTGCTCTTGCTGATCCTTCTTCTGTACCTCGTGTCCCTCATCGCCCTGGCGGCGATGGTGGCCTCGTGGTTTAGCAGTGCACGACTGGCCACGCAGCTCTCCCCGCTCATCTACTTCATCATGGGCATGCCGGTGTTCGCTCTGGGCTTTTCCTCGGCAGGCGTCAAGGTGGGGCTGTCTATTCTCTCGCCAACTGCCATTGCCTCAATCATCTCCACCTACTTGCAACTTAGCAGCGGAGCAGGCTTTGGACCGGCGGCATTTCAAAACACCTACGTCTCCCCCCGCCCCGCGCTCACCATGATGATGCTCGCCATTGACTGCGTGCTCTACGCCGTTCTGGCCCTGTACTTTGACGCCGTGCTGCCGCGCCAGTGGGGCACACCAAAGCACCCCCTCTTCTTCATCAGGGACCCGGTTCTACATCTTCGCGCACGCTGTCGAGGAAACCAAGGCGACCCGGCGGACGTGCGCGTGCCGGCCGCTGCGACGCGGAACGGAAATGGCATCTTTGACGATCAGTTCAGCGAATGGAGCGGCGCCGTCGGCGGAAACGAGGATGACGGGACGGAGGCACTGCCTGTCAAGACGGGCCGGCGCATCTGCGTGGAGTTTCGCGACATTGTGAAGCAGTACACGCGCGACGGCAAGAAGTTCAACGCCGTCGACCACCTGCGCCTCTCCTTGTACGAGCACGAAGTCTCCGTGCTGCTGGGCCCGAATGGTGCGGGCAAGTCGACTCTTGTGGACACCCTCACCGGCATGGTGAAGCCAGACGGCGGCGACGCCATTGTCTGCGGGCACTCGGCGATCCGCGAGCTGGACGTGGTGCGGCAGTACATTGGCTTGTGCCCGCAGCACAACGTCCTCTGGGAGGAGCTGACCTGCTACGAGCACCTCGAGTACTTTGGCAAAATCAAGGGCCTGCGCGGCGACGCACTGGCCACACGTGTGGCGTGGTTGCTGGACGCGGTCGAGCTGCGCGACAAGGCCGATCAGCGCGCGATGGAGCTCTCTGGCGGGCAGAAGCGAAAGCTCTCGGTCGCCATTGCTTTCGTGGGCAGCGAGGGGCTCGTCATTCTTGACGAACCAACGGCTGGCATGGACGCCGGAGCACGGCGCCACACCTGGAAGCTCCTGCGTGAGCTGTCCAAGACGACGACAATCCTCCTTACCACGCACTTTATGGACGAGGCCGATCTCCTGGGCGATCGCGTGGCGCTGGTCAACCAGGGCCGCCTGCAATGCTGCGGGAGCAGCCTCTTCCTCAAGTCACGCCTGGGAAGCGGCTACACCATTCGCGCAGAGCTTTCCGACCTCGTTCAGGCTAGGCGGCTTCTGCAGCGGTTGCAAGTGGTGGTGCCAACGGTGGAGCTCTTCAGCTTCAGTGGACGCGAGGCGCAGTTTTCGGTGCCACGTCAGGCGGTTGCGCGCATGCCGGTGCTGGTGGAGGAGCTGGAGGCCGCCGAGGCCCGGCACGATGGCATGGAAGGCTTCGCCGTCTCCGGCTCCACGCTGGAGGAAGTCTTCCTGCGCCTGGTGCGACAGTACACGCGCGACGAGCAAGAGGGCAAGCGCGCGATGCTGTGCGCCGGCATTCCCACCACCACCACCACCACCACCGACACACACTTCTCGGAAGGCCGCGCCGGCCAACGGCAGCCCTCCTCGGTCCAGTGCGAACCGATAACCACGGAGGAGGAGGCGGTCGTGGTGCTGGCGGAGTCCGACGACAGCAGCGGGGACGGACGCCGGGTGCCGTCCGAGACGCACGAGCCGACGGCGTTCCCGGAGTGGCGCGACGATGAGCTGACCTACACGTCTGCCGGGTACGACGCCGTCGGCCGCACACACGCATCGATCCGCGTTGCCATCCAGCGCGCGTGGGACGCGGAGATGGAGACCTCGCCGTGCCGGCTTTGGCTGTCGCAGTTTTGCTCCGCGTGGTCGAAGCGCTGGCTCTGCGCGCGTCGCGATCGCAAGCTGCAGTTTTTCCAACTACTCTGCCCCGTCATTTGCGTCCTCATCGCGATGCTTTTGCAGCTTGTGACCAACAGCAACGACCACTACCTGCTGCTCGAGGCGACCTCCATCGCGCCAGACACGCAAACAATCGCCTCTCTCTGCACCAACTGGTTCGGCAACAATGCGACGCGGCTGGCCGCGATCGACGAAGGGTCCAACGTCTCCTTGATGGCCTTTACCGGCTCCCCTGATCTCGGCTACTACATGTTGGACACCTGGTCCACCCACACTGCGATCCGCCTGAATGCGATCCAGTGCGAGGACCGACAGCTCAAGGCAGACGTCATGTTCCAGCTAGAGGACATGGGCATCGTGCTGGATGGCCCGGCGTCCCTTCTCATCCCAGACTATCACGTCGTGACGCTGCTGCACAACACGTCCTCACCGCACTCGGCACCCATTGGCATCCAGGAGTTCTTCAGCTACCTTCTGGAGAACAGCGCAATCCCGTCCTCGACTTCCACGCCAGTGGCGCCACCGACCGTGCGTGTCGCGACGCAGGCGATGCCGTCGAACGCGGCGCAGCGCCGCAAGGAGAGGTCAGGATCTGTAATGCTGATTGCGATTGTCCTGTGCATCCCGTTCGTGCTTCTGCCGTCGACGCCGGTGGGGTGGGTGGTGAAGGAGCGGCAGTGCAAGGCGCGGCACATCCAGCGCCTCAGTGGGCTGGCCATGTCCGCCTACTGGCTGGGCAACCTGGCGTTCGACTTTGCCGCTTACGTCGTGACCTGCGTGCTGGTGACGCTCCTGCTCACGGCGTTCCGCCGGCTCGAGTATGTGGGAACGCACGTGCTGGCGGCGTTCGTCGTCGGGCTCGTGGCCAACGGTTTGTGCAGCACGCTCTACTCGTACGCCCTGAGCTTTCTCTTTCGTGAGTACGCGACCGCCGCACTGGCCACGATGATTTTCAACATGATCACCGGCGTCATTCTCGCCATTGTCATCATGGTGCTCGACGCGCGCCAGCACCTGAACGGCGACTCGACCGCCGTCGTGGACTACATCTGCTTTGGCTTCCGCATCTTCCCGTGCTTCTCCTTCTCGGAGTTTCTGCTCAACCTGGCCTCGTTCGACATGATTTACCAGACCATGGGCGGCACGGTGTGGACGTGGGATTACGTCGGCTATCCCTGCCTCTACATGGCCGCAGAGATTCCGTTCTTTGCGCTGGTGCTCTTCATTGTGGAGCAGCCGTGTACGGTAAGTCTCGGCCGCCGGCTTCGTGAGTGCGTGAGCGCGTGGTTCTGCACGTGCTGGTGCGTCAACTGTTGCGGCCCCTCGCGTCACGGGTCCGGTGCCAGCGGTCAACGAGACCGGTACCTGGTGGACGCAGACAGCGATGTGGAGTCGGAGGCACAGGCGGTGCGGGCTGCCGAGATGGCGGCGGCGGCGACCGATGGCGACGACGATGACGAGGCGACTCCCGTCGGCTGCACCGACCCCGTGCGCGTGGTGGACTTGGTCAAGGCCTTTGGCGGCGGACGACGTCGCGTGCTGGCGGTGAATGGCGTGACCTTTGGCGTCCGACGCGGCGAGGTCTTCTCGCTGCTGGGCACCAATGGCGCGGGCAAGACGACGACGATATCGGTTCTCTGCCAGGAGCAGTTCCCGACGAGCGGACACGTGCGTGTTGACCAGTACGACACCCGCCACGACCGCGAGGGAGCCCTCCGCAAGGTGGGCTACTGCCCGCAGTTCGATGCCACGCTGGATCTGCTCACCGTGCGCGAGCACCTCGCGCTGTACGCGGGCGTGCGCGGTGTGGTGGCCCACGCGCGCGAGGGGCTGCTGCAGGACCTGATGCAGGTGTGCGGGCTCACGGCGTACGGCAACGTCATGTCGCGCCAGCTGAGCGGCGGCAACCGTCGCAAGCTATCCGTCGCCATTGCGTTGATGGGGGCGCCGTCCGTGGTGTGCCTCGACGAGCCGTCGGCCGGCATGGACCCCGTCGCGCGCCGGGACCTGTGGACGGCGATGGAGAACATTGCCGGACAGCAGCACCGGTCGCCCGCCGCACAGACGCACGCGCAGGACAGCCTCCCTCCGTCGTCGTCGTCGCCGTTCGCGGACGGCGGCACGACGGCGTCTCGCTGTTCTGTGCTGCTCACCACACACCACCTTGAGGAGGTCGAGGCCCTCGCGGACCGCGTCGGCATCATGTCCCACGGGCAGCTTTGCTGCATCGGGACGCTGCCGCACCTCAAGCGCAAGTTCGGCACCGGCTACCAACTGGAGCTGCGCGTGAGGGACGTGGGACAGGCCACGAGGATCACCCCCACCGACACGCCGCTCGCCCAACCAGCGCTCGTGGAGGAACACGACGAGGAGACGGCTGACATGGAAGCGAATGGGGCGGCGACGGCACAGCTCGCCAAGGCGGCGGGTGTGGTGGACGGCTCCGTGGCCGCGACGCCGACCGCCCGCACCGACATGCAACCCACATCGCCATCGCCGACAAGCGTCGCACAGCACATCATGGCCTGGTTTCCCGGGGCGGAGCCGAGCGAGGATTTGTTCGGCGAGCGCCTTCTCTTTCGCCTGCCCGCTGAAAACACGAAACTGTCAGAGGTGTTTGCCGTGCTGAACCAACGCGGTGCCTCCATTGGCATCACGGACTACATTGTCGCCCACACCTCCATCGAGCAGGTTTTCCTTCGCTTCTGCAACGAGGATAGCGCGCCACCAGTTCAGCCCAGTGTCGTCGTACACACGCACGATGAGGATCTGTGACTTGCGTAGCGCACCCCGACCAAGTCACGCGGACAGACATTATATATATATATATATATCTATTTATATACACACCATATCTTCTCTTTTCTTTGCTTCTTGCAGTGCAGATTTCCCTTTTTTTGATTTCATCATTCAGTTTCCTTGCTTTCTTGTGCCCGACGGACTGGCTGCCAATTTCCACACGTATCTATGTACGCACACCTGCGCGTGACCGGTGCCTGGGCTACACTTTCCGTATACTGGACAGTGTTTTTTTTTTTCTTTTCTTTCTTCTCGTGTTCATTTTGTTCTTCCCGTCTCGTTTTTTTGTTTTTTTTTCTTTGCTTTGGGCATAAGTAACAGTTTTTAACGGTTTCGTAGCTTTTCCTCCAAGTTGTGTACCACCTGCATGGCGGACCTCTGGTGAATCCTTTTCTTTACTTGTGTGGCAACACTGTCTTTACTTGTTGATCCACGGGTTACGATCATTGTCGTCCCCTTTTCTCCCGCACTGTCTAACGATTCTGTTCATTGTGTTTTTTTTCTCGTGTTTTACATCTGTGCGGTGGCTCAGCGTCGGCCTCTGTTGCCCAATAATAGTAATCACTTAATGCACGATAGAACATACTCGTCCCATCTCCGTCGCGCGGCGCACGGTCGTGTGGTCGACATGCAACGCCTCCGTTGCTCACTCACTAGACGAGAGAAAACCACAACATGTGCGTATCGATCAGAACTTTGACAAGTTGACGCCCATCTTGTCACACCTCACTTACTCTATGATCTTGCCACGTTTCACACACACTTTTCTCTCTCCCCCCTGCTGCCTCTCCATTCCACGTTCTTCTTTTGTTACCCCATCCTCCGATCGATAAAAAGCTACCATCAAAAACAACAAAACACCCTAACAAACCTCACCACACAACTTTTTTTTTTCCCTCTACCGATACACCATGTCCACCCTCACCGTTCTGCAGAGCCAGCTGCCCTCGTACGGCCGCATCGAAACACCCTTCGAGAAGGAGCTGTTGGAGACGGCCAAGATCCTGGCCACGCCGGGCAAGGGCATTCTCGCCGCCGACGAGCCCAACGACGCGTACGATGCGCGCTTCGGACCGATGGGCCTCACGAACGACGTGGAGAACCGCCGCAAGTACCGCATGATCCTTCTGGAGACGGAGGGCATTGAGAAGTTCATTGGTGGCGTCATCCTGAGCAAGGAGACTGTGGAGCAGGAGTGCAGCACCCCCGGCCTCGCCTTCACGGACATGCTGAAGAAGCGTGGCATCGTGTCTGGCGTGAACGTGGACGGCGGCCTCTTCCCCTTCCACGAGGGTGCCCCCGGCGAGGAGATGACCGCCGGCCTCGACGGCTACCCGGAGCGCGTGCAGCACTACTACAAGCTCGGCGCTCGCTTCTGCAAGTGGCGCAACGTGTTCAAGATCCAGAACGGCAACGTGTCCGAGGCCCTGATTCAGTTCAACGCCGAGACCCAGGCCCGCTACGCCGCCCTCTCCCAGAAGTTCGGCCTCGTCCCG
>JASANQ010001214.1:55161-72378 GCA_030849645.1 Wallacemonas sp. Wsd | reverse complement strand
GAGCTGGTGGGGGTGCAGCGGCAAGTCGTGGTAGTGTACGTCCGCGTCGCTGTCGCCGCGTGGTGGGTAGACATCGTCTTCCTCATCCAGGCCCTCGTACGCAGAGGCCCGTGACGCGCTCTGCCCCTCCATCTGCCTCAGTAAGTCGTCATTCTCTTGCTCGAACACTTCGCGGGCAAGCTGCGCGCGGGCAATGTGTGTGCGCAGGCGCTCACAGTCGCCCTTGAAGGCGTCACGCTCTGCTTCCGCGCTCGCGAGCTGCGCATGGAGAAGGCTGATTGTCGTCTCCCTTCTTGCAAGTTCTTGCTGGAGCTGGGCCTCACGTGCTGTCGTATCGGTGGCGCTACCGGCATTGTCGGCACTCAAATGCGGACGATGGTTCCCCTTTGAGCGGCGGTGCTTCCTGGACTTTGTCCGCGATCGCGACGCACTTTCTACAGGAGGTGAGTCCATGTGGACGTGGACTTCTACTGATGTGTTACTGTTGTTGTTGTTGTTGTTGTTGTTGTTGTTTTTCAACTTCGTGATCAACCAGTTTCGTTGACGCACCCTTTTTGTTTTGTTTTTCCTGTGGTGTGGTCGTCACTCCGTCACGTTAATCGACAAGCCAGATGGTCACAAAAACAAGAGCAACAGTTGTGTATGCTTGTTGTTTTCCCCCGCACGTTTCTCCTTGTAGTAGTAGTAGTGAGAAATGTGTAGGGGAAAGAAAGCAGTGGAAGATCTGTGGTATGCAGTCTGTGAGGACGGAGTCCAGGTGAGCTGCTATCTTCTATCTGCTAGTTCCTTTCTTTTTTTCGCCACTACCTTGAAGTATTTTTTTTTTTGTCAGCCGACTGTCAGTCAACAGAGGCGGAAGATCACAGAGGGAGCTCAGAAGAAGAAGAAAGGGAGTTCAAGGTGAGAGCGATAGGTCTACCAGAAAAAAAAATGGAAGAGCTGTTCGAAGGGGAAAAAAAATACGGTTGCCAATGGAAGCGATAGTAGTAGTAGTAGTAGTAGTAGTAGTGCGCTTCCAATAAACAAGAACGTATGGGGGAAAGTTGAAGCAACTTGAAAAAAAAAAGAGTGGAAGTGAGAGAGCTTTTAAACTTTTTTACGGTCGTGTCTCTGATATTCAAGCGTACAAGAAAAGGGGGAAAAGGGAAAAGGAAAGTGTGACAAGATTTCTTTTCACAAAAAAAAACGACGGGGACAACAGTACCTGCCGGGGCACGAGTTGCACCTACGTTTCCTGTCACAGAGCGTGTGGAAAATTCGCTTGTCTTATTGTTTTTTCTTTCTTCCCGGGTGCAAGTGAAGAAAGAGAGAAGTGACAAAGAATGTCCGAAAGTGAGCGGGAAAAAAAGAGGAAAAAATGCGCTTGGCTGGTTTGTTTTCTTGCCTGTTTCGGGCGTCTTTGCTTTTTTGCCGTCGTGCACTCAACGCGTTGTTGTTGTTGTTGTTATTGTTGTTATTTTGCGTGCGACAGTGATGGATGTGTGTGTGGCACACTGATTGTTCTGCTACGACAAATGTTCCTACACTCGTTATGCGTTGTTGTTGTTGTTATTGTTGTGTGTGTGTATGTGTGAGAGAGGGAGTTTTGAGGACGGGGCAGGGAAGCAGAGAATTTGTGGTTGGTGTGTGTGTGTGTGTGTGTGTGTGTGTGTGTGTGTTCAAAGCAGAGTTGTTGCGTGCCTGAGCCCAGTCTCCCGGTTCAACGACAGTTCAACGACACTACTGCGTGTTGTGGCGACAACACACAGTCTCCAGGAAGGGAAAGTCAGGTCTCACAGTTCACTGTCGCGCGCAGAGAGACCAGACTTCACGACGACAATGAAAGAAGAGTGCGTCACTCTCCGGACGTGCGTGAGAGTCCAAATCTTAGGCGGCCCCTGTTTGGGATACAGATGCCGTCAAAATACCTTCTTCTCTCACTGGGGGCCGGGCGCGCGTTGTGGTTGTTTGCTGTGTGTGGTGATAGCTGTGGGAAGAAAGGAAGTTAATTACGCTGCTCGCACACTAGGCTGAACAGGTGCGATAGTTTATGTGAAGAACAAAACAAAAAGACTCTGTCTCACGATCCAATACGCAATCCTTCCGTCATTCTTTAGTGTCGTTGTCAGCGTACGTGTGTGTGTGTGTGTGTGTGTGTGTTTTAAACGTGTGTTGCTATTCTTACCGGCTGCTTCCCAGATCCCGTGCATACCTGCGTGTCTGTATGTGTGCCTGTGTGTGTGTGTGTGAGTCTGTGTGTCTGTCTGTCAGCGACTACAATTCTGCCGGATGGTGTGTGGCAAACACGTGGAACATTTTGAAATCCTCGACCAGAGGGTTGTACCCGCTCTTCGTTGTGTAGAGGGTCGTCTTGTTTCCGCCAAACGTCTTCCAGAACTCAGGATGAGGCATGGACGATACTTCCTTCTCGCGGCCGCACACGCTCTTGTAGACTACGCTGAGGTGCTCAAAGTCCGTGGGGAAACAAATGTCCGTCATGCCCGCGTTCGCGTCGAGTGCGTCAATGGGGCGGCGCAGGTACATGTCCTTCGCCACGCGCATCTTGAGCTGCAGCACAGGGCCATTCACGCCAGGCAGGGCTTGCCGGACGCTCGACCAGTCGGCAGAAAACAAGTGGTGGCGTGGAAAAAGCTCGGCCAGTTTTTCGAGGAAGAGCATCTGCGTTGTCGGAAGCCAGGCTGTGCGGAACGGACTGTGTAGCCACATGGCCTTGGAGATCATCAGGTGAACCGGGTCATCCACCTGCGGCTCGATGCTGCGAAAGCGCGGGGCATCAACGTTCTCACGGCCACCGGTCACGCACAGCATCTTGAGCGCGTGGAAAGATTCCTCCTGCATCCAGTTCAGATAGCGCAGGTAGCGCAAGATGATCGGATCCTGTGCGGAGAAGAAGCGCTCGTGTGCTGTCGAGAGGTTGTCGTGCTGTTGAAAAAAGAACCACTGCTCGTTGACCGCGCCGTCGCCATCCCACACGACGCAATCATGCGGCATGCCAGAGAACAGCTCCACTGCCAGCACAATGCACCGGCGCTTCTCCAGCTCGCGCCAATTCAAAATAGACACGTGATGAATCTTGACGTGATGGTAGTGATGGATCAAACGATTGCGGAGAAGTGGAATCAGGTGAGCGTTCTGCTCAATCACGTGGTATTCGCAGCGCGCGTAGACGTCGGGGAACTGCTCGCTGAGGTAGTCGAGAATGCTGACGGCCAGCGCGCCGGTGCCGGCGCCGACGTCGTAGACGACGAGTGGCTCGCGTGGGTCAAACTTCGCGCGCAGTGTCGACACGAGGTAATCGGCGAGGACCCATCCGTAGTACGGCTGAAACATCTGCGTCGGTGTGATGAAGGCCGGTGTGCTTTCGTGAATCTTGCTGATGTAGCGTTCATAGTCGTGTTGATTGCGGAGCGCGCTAAATGGAATAGGGTCGAAGTAGCCGGTCGTCATCAGCTGCCGATACTTGCGAAAGAGCTTCGGGTAGTAGCCCCACTTGTAGTGGTAGAGCGCAAAGTGCACAAAGTCGCGCATGATAAGCTCACTGCCCAACGAGTCGTGGTCCTTCAGCGCACCCCCCTCGAACACAATCATGTCGTCAAAGTTGCGCTTCTGTCGTGCCAGGCGTTTCTCCTCTAGAACACGCACAACGGCGTTGAGACCGGCTTCGCTGACAATGTCGTGTGAGGAAGACAGCACGGCAGGCGCGGCGGGGCCGCCTGCGCTCTGAGGCACCGTGCGCGCCGCCAGGTGATCGAGAGCCATGCCGATCGTCCCAGCGAACGCGTCGCCATCGTCGGCCTTGTCATCCCCTGTGCGAGGTCCGCCGGCCGCCCCTCGCGAAGAAGAAGACGGTGGTGTCACGGGCGTATGCGGCATCACAGCAGCGAAGGACTCGACCGTCGGCATCGGCGGGGGTTGTGTGTCAGGCAGCTTTGAGCTCAACGCGCGCTTGGCACATATCGAAGCTGAGGCAGTGCCCCACAAGCTCGGTGACATGCCTCGCAGCGAAGCTCGCAGACCGCTAGGTGACTGCCGCCATGAGGCCATCGCTGAGCCTGTCGAAAGACCTATGAGAATCGCAAAGCGAGGAGGGCTTTGATGTGCGCGCATAGCGTCGAGCGTGGCTTTCTTCTCTCGACCGTTGTGGTGGTGGTGGTGGTGGTGGCTGTTGTTGTTTCCTCGTTTCCTCGTTGACACGCAGAGTGAATCTATCAGAAATGAAAGCCAGCAGGGGAAAGAGAGAATGCCTACGCAATGGCAGTCACAGGAACAAGAATAAAAGTAAGAGCAAATAGATACGACTCACCGACCGCTTGACACTCAGACGACGTGAGTCGGCAAGTGAAAAGACAAATAGAGAGAGAGGGGAGAAAAAAAAAGGCTGGGAGATCAAAAAAGAGATTGAGGCCGTGCAGAAGAGAGGGAGAACGGAGCTTCACTGGTGATGGCGGTTGGTGCTGTTTCACTGTCAAGACGAGTAAGAGAAGGGCGGATCGCTGCAGTCGATTTCTCATTTCCTCCCTTCCCTGTGGCGATCGACGTAGGTGTGTGCGCGACAAAGTCAGTAAGCTTCAGGTTTTCTGCCTCGATGCCCCTTGCACGCACCGCGAGACGCATGTCTTTCCTTGATCAGCCTCGTCTCATAAAGTGACAATGAGTGAAGAGAGAGAGAGAGAGAGAGGGGGGAGAGAGACGAAGAAACGAGGCCAGTGAATGACAGTGCGGATAAAGACGGCTGTGTACCGTCTCATGTTCGTCTGTCAACTTCTTGTTTTCCTTTTGCTTTCGTTTTTTCTGTGTGTTACGGATGTGTTTCAGCGGCAAACACTTCTGCACGATGGCTAATCGCAGCGTTCAAGCGGTGTGTGTGTGGGGGGGGGGGGGGTCAAAAAAAAAATCATACAAAAAAACTTCTCGCGTACGCACCTGTTCGTGTGTGCGAGTCCTCATTTGCTCTTGTCCTTTTCTTGGAAGTTGGTGCTGTCCTCTGCAATGTAGATTATGTGCCAACGCACTCCCTCACCGTATATCTCACAATTTCTCTTATACACATGTTTTCATTATTTTTTGTTTTTTTTTGTTTTTTGTTTTTGCGCGTTGTTTGCCTGTGCTTGCATGTTGGCCAAGGGAGCGGTGTACCCTTGTTTTCCGCGTGTGACAGAGGTGGAGAAAGCGCACAATCGTGAGAGATGTACGCGATCTACGCGCACACACATACACGCACACACTGACGGGTACCGCGGGCGGACGGGAGCAAACAAAAAAAAAAGGTCAAGAAAGAGAGACAGAGAGAAAGAGAGACAGAAAGGAAGAAGAGGGAGAAAAAAGAGAAACGAAACGAGGGCAACGTCAAGACAAGATGCGGTGTGTGGAGGAATGGGGGACTGAAGCGTGCCACACACGCATCAAATCTCCTCCTCAAACGGTTCCCGGTGATCGAACGCGGAGTCGGTGCCTTCATGAGAAGCATGCTGGCTCGGGCTAAATCCGTCATCGTTGTCGGGCGAGTGCACGTGCGGGCGGCTCTCGCTCGGGTACTCGCTGTCTGCCTGGTGCGGAGCCGCCGTCGCCGCCGTTGCCGCCGTTGCCGCGGCGGGGCCACCCCGGGCGGTGTCTGAGACGTGATCGGTGGCCTCCGTCGGCGCACGGTTGTCACTTGCGCTGTGGGCTGCCGCCTCGCCAGGCTTCTTGCTGTGCTTTTTAAAGTCACGGCGCTTGCGCAAGGCGCAGCAGCCGTCGTCTTCCTTCTTGTGGGCCTGCTCGCGCTGCGATTGTTCCTTCAGCGCGGCAGCCTCCTTCTTCTTCGCACGCTTCTTGAGAATGTGCTGGTAGGTGGTCTGGTGCGTGTGGTGCAAGTACATGTGAAACGTCACCAGCTTGCCCAGCGCACAGCACCCGGCAACGGCGAGGAGCAGGCACACAAAGTTGAACACGACAATCGCGGGGAAGGCATTGCGGGGGCTGCGGTAGGCGCGGGTCTGCATCTTGGTTTTAAACTTGTCCACGTCGCGCAGGCAATCAACAATGGTGTACAGACTCATCGCGACAATCCATGCCATGCCGATCCAGGCAAACCCCATGAACGTGGCGAACAGTGGGTAGTTCTTGGACCCCACGCAGCTGTTGAGCCATCGGCAGTGGTGGTCAAAGCCAGGCACACACTTATCGCACACACTACAATGCTTGCAGCTCTCGGACACAAAACGCCTGCAGAACACACACGGTGTCGTGCCCTCCGGTGCGTTGTCATCTTGCAGCTCCTCCTCGCTCAGACGGGGGAGGTCCTTGTCAAACACAATCGGGTCTTCCTGCTGGTAGAGCTCCAGCGTAATTTTCGTCACAATCACACCGGCGACGAGCACGCTCGTGATGACAAGCACAACAATGAACAGCGCGCCTTCCATGAACGGAATTTGGAGCATGTAGTGGAGGATCGTCAGCGCAATAATTACCGACCACGCACCAATTTGGAGGAAGTCAGGGGGGCACTCGTAGCCCGTGCGACGAGGACGTACCGGATCATCGTAGATGTCCCTCCACTCGCCTTCTTCGGGCGGGAATGTGCAGCACCGCATGGAGCCGGCGAATGACAATGAGGGGAGACGGGTAGGACGCCGTGACGCAAAGAAGGTGCGCTGCAGTCGAAAGAAAGGAGCCGGGGAGACAAGAATACAAAGACGATGGCGAGGCCAATGGCGACCACAAAGACGCACACAGCAGCAACTTCACAAAGAAGAAAAAGAGAACGAAGAAAGAAAAAAAGAGTGAGACGGTGATTGTTGGAGTCACCGAAAAACACGAGGCCGGAAAATGAGGATGAAGCTTATAATTGTCGATTTTATGTTCTCTTTTCGTTTTTTTCTTTTAACTTTTCGTCAGTGTGGTTCTCTTCCTGTCGTTTTTCTTCTTCTTTTCTGTCGACTGCTCAACAGCTGGGCAATTGCTAGGGAAGAAGAGAAGGGGGAGAGAGGGAAAGAGAGAGATAATCTACTTTTAAAACAAAGCAAGTGAGTGGGGAAAAAAACGAAAGAAATCAAAGTCGTACTCACGATGTTACTTTCTAGATTCAAAAAGTAAAAAGTAAAGAGAGAAAACGACTCCCTGTGCTGCAGTGCCGCGCTTCTTTAAATGTGCTTGTAGCTGTCTCGGTAACGCCTTTTCTACGGATGACGAGAGAGCAGAGAAGCGCAAAACAAAGAGGAATGTGGAAATGTAGTAGGCAAGGCAGTGCACAGTCTATTAAAAGAAGTCAAGGGGATAGAGGAGAAGGGAGGGGAAGAAGGGGGAACAAAAACACAAGGAGCGGCACAGGGGGGTGCTCGGAAAAAAAAAACAGGAAAAACAAGCGTGTCAAGAGCCGCCTCGCTATCCTTAGTTTCGTCTGCACGACAGAGGGGAATAGTGTGTGTACTTTAGGAAGGGAAAAAAAAGAGAAAGGGGAGAGACAGTGTGGAGTTTCAAGGGCCACACAAGCTGTTCAAAAAAAAAGGAGGAGGGCAGGACCCGCTACAGTGGCCTTCTCTCGACTAGAGGAGTAAAATAAAGGGCGTCGCACAGAAATAAGTCAAGTTGAAGGAGATCGAGGAGGAAATCGAGGAGGAGAGAGAGAGAGGGAAAGGGTGTTAGAAATGTGCAGAAATGATCATGTGATGGGCAAAAAGGTGAACAGAAAAAGCAAGGCACTGCGCTCGCCGTTGCTCCTGCGTTGACCGGCGTCAAGTGCGCCATCGGAAGCGGGGCAGGACACGCAGGCGGAAAGAGTCAGTGTTCGTCGTGCCGAAATTGCGTGCGTGTCCAGACCCTATGAAGGACCCCGTTTCGAAGCCCATATCACGCCTTTCTCTCACAGATGTTCGTGTGATTGGACATCACGAATATACTTACTTTTAGTTTGCTTTGTTGATGGTGTTTCTCTGTGCAACGCACATTTTTTTTTCTTTTGGACTGTTAAAGAGTGAAGTGTTGTTGTTTTTTGTCGTTGCCTTCTCTTGTGTTTTTGTCCTGTTGGGCTGGTGGGCTGTGCTTCTTGGGTTTGGAGAGTGCTTCGCTTGACCTTTTTGAGGACATGTCGCATGGTCTGGTGTGACCACAAGGCAGCCGTGTCGTGCGACGGGAGAGCCTCACAAAACGAAACAATGGTAAGTAAAAAAAAACACACATCGGCACCCGTAACCACAGCACGCACATCGAGAAAGAAAATAGACAAAAAGGAAGAAAAAAAGGGAAGAAAAGACAGAATCGAATTTAAGATAAAGAGACGGTCAAGAAAGAAAGAAAAAAACGGAGAGAGAAAGGTGCGAGTCAAACAGAGGGAAAACAAGCACAATGAAGGGGAGAAATAAATCAAACATAAAACAAAAAGAAGGAGAAAACAGTAAAGCGTGAAAGCAGAGCGTGAAAAGGGGGGGGGGGCTTTCTGTGTTCGTATTTTTCCGGGAACACGGTCACACTTTTTGCTCAGTGTGTTTTTGCGTGGTTGTTTTTTTTTTTTTTGTGTGTGTGCGTGTTCTTGCGTACCCGTTTTCTTTTCTCTTATTTTGATTGGAGAAGCCTCGCGGTTCATTCTTCGACCTTATCGCGGCTTCTTTTTTCTTTTTCCCCGTCACGTGAGCTTGGCACCATGATGGCAGCATCAGTCAGCTGCACCTCACGCATGCACACACTTCCACTTTACTATTTCCCTCCTTTTTGTTTGGTGTCAAGAACTACTTCACATTTTGTTTTCTTGCTCTCTTCATTTCTCTCTTTCCTTTTTTTCGGTTCGCTTGTCATCACCGATTACTTGGCGCGCTTGTAGGTCTTGCCCCAGAGCACCTCGACGCTCTTCGCGAAGGCGGCGTTGCGGCTGCGGATCTCCGCCAGAAGCGCATCCACCTTCTTGGCCACGTCTGCCTCGTAGCTCTCGAACTTGGCGGGGATCTCAGCCTTGTTGAACAGCTCCTTCACCGCGGCGATCTTGTCCGCGTCCTCGTGGCCGTAGTTGGCCTTGAACGCCGACACAATGTCTGCCGGGGCCGTCTCGATCAGCGTAGCCGCGAGCCACGAGCACTTGGCGTCCTGAATGTCGGTGCCGATCTTGCCCAGCTTCTCCGGAGGCGTGTAGACGTCCATCATGTCGTCCTGCACCTGGAAGTACTCGCCCATAAGCAGGGAGACCTTCTCTGTCATGGCGGCATCGGCCTTGTCGGTGCTCTCGCTGACGATGAGGCCGAGGGTGAGGGGCAGCCAGTAGGTGTAGTACGCGGTCTTGTACACGACGATGCGGCGATAGTTGAAGGTCGTGTACTCCACGTAGTCCGTCGTGGCCGCCACAGGGATGTTCGCGTCGAGCTTGCTGGAGTCCACCATGGACGTCACGTCGTACAGCTGGCCGACCGTCGTGATCATGTCCGTCTCGTGAAAGACACGAATGACCTCGGCGACAAAGGCGCGGTCCTTGAAGTAGTGGAACGCCAGCTGCGTGGCCCAGGCCAGCACGATAAGCCCGTCGTTGATGGCGACCTGCGCGGTCACACCCGGGTGAAGATACCAGCACGGCTTCCCACGGCGCACCTTGCTCTTGTCCATAATGTCATCCTCGATGAGGAAGTGCGCCTGCAGCATCTCGATCATCCAGCCGCACACGCAGGCGTCGTGCAGGACGCGCTCGCGGGTGGCCTCGTCGGCCTTGCGGTCGTCCAGCATGGCCTCGGCGACGTCCACAACGCACAAGCCGCGATTGTACTTGCCGCCAAGGCACGTAGTGTCCATCATCTGCTTCAGGTAGCGCTTGCGGTTGGCATCCATCTCGTACTTGCGGTCCATCTCTGCGAGAAGGAACGCCTGCACCTCCGCGTACACCTCCAGAAAGCGGTCCATATGAGCCATGGTGGTGGTCGTGGTGAAGGAAATGGAGTGGCAAAAAAGAATGGATGTGACAACGACAGGCCGAGCTCTGAGTGGCGGAAGAGACAGTCGTCGCACAAAGCGAAACGTTTTCTTTTCGGTTTTGTGTGAGAGGGGGGGGACAGCACGCGCGGTATAAAGAAAAAACGGCGCTAAAAGGGTGGTTTACGCGTGTGTTCTGTGTGTGTGTGTGTATTTTGTTGTTGCTGTTTTTTTTTTTCGCTTTAGAAAGTTCAAGCAGATACTAGTTTGAACCTGTGAGTGATTGCTTATCTAATGAGAATGATTCTTTCGTGAATTTATATGTGTGTTCATTCGTTGAGGTGTGGGTTTCAGATGTCACCGGGAGATCGAGGGTCGGGAGAGAAGAGGAGAATGAGGTGATGTACGAAGAGGAAAAAAAAAAGGAGTGCGTTGCGCTGCGGGGGACTCACAAGGCAGGCAACGGTGGTCGTGGCGAAGAAGAGGGTCGTGCCTTTGCACGTGCAGTCAAAGGCAGCCGCGCCATACTTTCATCACACTCGGTTGTGTGTCACATTCGTTGCCCATTCGCTCGGTCGAACAGACACAAGAAAAGATCGATCACCGGAGCGGCAAAAAAAAACAGCACGAAGAGGACTGAGGCGCTGCAGGCACGATATTGTGTGTGTGCAGTGAGTCCCATTTGTTTCCCATCGCTGGACAGTGTTGGTCGCATGCGCACACATTGGCGCTGCTATATTCATGCTGATGTGACTACTCAGTTTATTTTCGTTGATATTGTAGTTTGTTCACTCGTTTCTCTGCTCGGTTGGATGCATATCTGCCGAGTGACCAAGAGGAAGAAAAGAAAAAGGAATATTGGCATGCCCATACATAAGCACGTGGGTAGAAACAGACGAGAAGGGAAATGGCACGCTCACCAAAACAAAAAAACGAAAGAAAAAAGAAAAAAGAAAGAAAGGACGAAGCAATGTCAGTTTCACCACTTTTATTGTTCGGTTCGCTGTCCCCTTCTTTTTTTTTTTTTCTCAGGTCTGACGAGACGGTAGACAAGCACGCAGGGGGGCATGAAATACGGAGGGAGGAGGGGGAAGACACAACTCACTTGCAAAGAAAAAAAATGTACATAGATGGCATTGAGAAGAAGAAGGAAAAAAAAAGCGCCAACGACAGCAACAAACAGACATGAAAGTATTCTATTTTTCACAACTCCGATTCATGGTCCCCTCATCGTGGTTTTACAGCTCGTTGCTCGTTATCTGGTGTTGATGTAAACTCTTTCTTTCTCTCTTTTCGAGTGTTTTTCTTTCCTCATCGTTGGTGTCTGCCTTTTTTTTTTTTTCTAGACAAGACAGTTGTCTCCACGACGATCGGTGGCCTTCCGCTTTCATCAGTGTTCCGCTCCTCTCTTTGTTGGTTCTTCTTTGTGATGTGCGTTCTCCACGTACGCAAAGAAAAAGAAGAAAGAAGCGAGAACGGGAACGGAATCATTCGTTCGCTCTAGTTAATGTTGATGGTCGGTGGTGCTGCCATACCGCTAAGGTGACCAGGGTCCTTGAGGATGAGGTTCACCTCCTCCATCATGCGCAGGCACTCGGCCTTGATGGGCAAGTACTGCGTGTCCTTCTCCTGCAGGCGCACAAAGTCTTCGAGTGCGAACGTGGACTGCCAGAGCACACGCAGCTTCTGCTCCTGCGTCGACAGAGACACGTGCGCGGTATTTTCGGCCAGACGCTTGCGCGCCTGCTCGTACTGACCGGAGAGCTCGTTGACGCGCACCTTGCCACCGTCGCGGACGCGAGTCAGGTACATCTTTTGCAAGGCCAGTGCTCGGCGCAGCTCTTCAACCTCCGCGCGCATGGCATCGAGGTCGCTGTACCGCACCATCTCTTCCCGCTGCTCCTGCATGCGTTGTGCGTGGGACTCGAGCTCGTCGTTGATCTTGCGGTCGAGGCTCGCGACCTTGTCGAGCTCCGTCTTGCGCTCCAGCAGCTCCTTCTCGAGGCGCTCGTGGGTCTTCTGATCATTGTTGATCTGGTCTAGACGAGCGTCGACCTCCGTGTTGAGGGCACGCAGCGCGCTCGGGGCTCCCTCCTCGGGCATCTGCCGCTGCAGCTGCAGTGCCTGCGAGATGCGAGAGAGGAGCTCCGTGATGCTCTTCTGTACCTCCTCAATCTTGTTGCTCTCCTCACGGTCGCGCTGCGGAAACTCCGTGATGAACGTCTGCATCTCCTGATCGCGCGCGACAAGCTCCTGGTAGGCCTTGACATTGTCGCCACTGTACGTGCGCATTTCATCCTCAAGCGCGTTGAGGCGCACCTTGGACTCCTGCAGCGTATCGCGCGCGTCGTTGACCTGGCGCTCCATCGCCTCGTTGTCGGCGCGGGTGGCCTTCAGCTGCGCAATGAGCATCGCCTTCTCTTCGTCGACGGAGAGCGCGCACTGCTTGGTCAACGCCTCTTTTTCACGGCGACGACGAAGAATGCTGCGCAGGGTTTCCGCCGCGCGACGCTTGTCGGGGTCGTTGGCCAGCTTCGCGATGAGCAGCTCCTGCTTGGCGGCGAGGGTGCGCACCTCGTGCTGGCGCTCGAGCACCATGTCCGACGCGCGGAAAGCCTCGTCGCGCATGGCCTTGTACTGGCCGTAGTCCTGGTTCTCGTTGAGCAGGCGGCGGTCCAGCTGCTGCATCTCGTCCTCCAGCTGCGTCGCGGCGGCCTCCGTCTTGGATTCGGTCTCCTTGACCTGCAGGAAAAGGTTGTCGACCTCCTTGCGGCGATCGGTGTTCTGCTTCTGAAGCTTGCTGTACGCGTCCTTCAACGACTGCGTGTCCTTGGAGGTGGAGTGGCACTCCACGGCCATGTTCACGTCCGCCAGCGTGCCCTTCTGTTTGGCAATCTCCTCTGAAAGCGCCTTGCTGCGCTGCTGGAGCTGCGTCAGCACGGAGCTGTTCTTCTCCATCAGCTGCTCCTGCTCATTCAAGCGCTCGATCTCTGCACGGAGCTCAGCGATCTTGGGACGCAGGAGGCCAATGTAGTAGCTGCGATCACCGACCTGGCGACCGGGGCCGGCAGAGGTGCCGGCGCGCGAGCTGCCGCGCATGCCTTCGCGTGCCACCGGGGCCATCGCGGAGACCTCGACGGACTGCGTCAAGCTGCCGCCGATACCGGCCTGCTGACGCGTGCCCGGACGTGCCTGGTTGGCGGTGCCGAGGGTGGTGCCGGGGCGAAGGCCGGCAGAGGTGCCAGTCGGAAGCATGAGGCCGGAGGGGTGGAGTCCTGACTGGTGTGTCTAGGCCGTTCTACGTAACGGAGAAAAGGAAGAAAAAAAAAGATGGGTGGTTTCGCGGTGAGGACTATGTCTCTCGGTTTCCTTGTGGGTGTGTTTACACTTTGCTTTTCAAGCGTTGTTGTTGTTGTGTTATGCGGGGTTGACACGGCAATAAAAAGAGGGGGAAGGAAACAAAGGGTAAGGTGTGATGGCAAGAAGGAGAGACGCAGAATGAAACGCTGCACAAAGTCTGCCACGTCAGTGCGGTTCTGGTCAACGCGACAGAAAGCTTCTTGTGGCGTGCTGCTGGTGAAGGGCAATGCGTGGTCGTTCATAGCGACCACGCGCACACGCTGAGCCGACACAACACAAGTTCACAAGCCTCGTTCTTCTGACTCTGCACATGACAGCTGATGAAAGGCCAGGCAGAGTACCTGGTCAGCATTATCATTTTTTTTTTCGGCAGAAGAGGATGATCTCTTCACTGGTTTTCTTCCCTTTTTTGTTGAGGAAGATTGGTTTTAATTGGTATGCGGGAGATGCACAGATAGCAAAGGTAGAAGAAAGGCACAAACAGGGACTTCTCATTAAGCGTAGTAGTGTTGTAGTTAAAGAAGAAAAAAACGAACAAACGTAAGCAATAAAAAACAAAAGAAGATGGGGTCAGTGACACAGAGAGCGAGCAAAGTAGGCAGCTGTGAGTCGCGGTGATGCGCTTACACTGTGATCGCTTGTTCGCCTCTATTCGGTGTCTCTCGTTGGCGTTTCTATCGACATTCTTCTTTTTTTTTTTTTTTTTGCTGTTGCTGCTGTTGCTTTCTAACACGAGTGTAATTAGCCTGGGTTAATGAATGCTTAACAAAAAAAAAATGGACAGTTGTTGGGGGTGAGCGAAACGAAAAAAAAAAACAAGAAAGAGAGAGGACAAATCACGCATCAATTGCGGCACGTAAAGCAAAGGCGAAACATTTTCAGAGTGAAATACAATTGGCCTTTTTTCAGATCAGTTGCCTCCTTTCTGTGTGGTGATTGACACTGGCTGCTCTCACGGTGCTGTTTTTGTTGTTTTCTTCACGTTTCATGTTGTTGTTGTTGTTGTTTTTGCACGTGATCCATTACCACTCAAGATCCTCCATGCGTGCACGCTTCAGGGGCTCCACCTCGACCTCCTCCTCGATCATCAGCTTCTCGCGACGGCGGCCCTTGGTGGCGACCTTACCACGCTTGCCCTGAACCTGCTCCTCGACCTCCTCCTCATCGTCCTCTTCGTCGTCCATGACGAATTCGGGGTACTCCTCGTCCTCCTCGTCTTCAAGGTCGTCGAGATCGCCGCGGTCCTCCTCCTCATCGAGAAGACGCTCGAACGCCGCCTTGTTGTAGTTGATGACGCTATCGTATGTGCCCTTGCGCAGACGATCGAGGAGCTCCTTCTCAATCTCCATTTCAATGCGCGCCGCCGCCTCGGCCTTCTCCTCGCGGCGGAGCAGCTTATCTTCCTGGCGCTTGTTCACGGAGACGTACTTCACCTCCGGCTCCTGGAGCATCTTGCGCTTGCGCATCAGGTACTGCTTCAGGCGGAGTAGACGTGCCTTGACCTTGTTGACCAGTTTCTGGTCCCACCACTGAAGTTCATCGTCAATCTGCGCGAGGGCCCGCGGGAAGCTCGCGTCGAGCTTCACCTTCTCCCACTGACGGCGAGGCAAGTGAGCGCGCTCGGCCGTCTTGACGTAGAGGTAGAGCTCGTCCTCGTGCTCAATGATGGTCGCGTACTGCGCGTTTGAGAGCGGGCAGACACCGCGCTGGCAGAGGCCGGTCACGTTGTACGGGTTTCGGCAGAAGCGAACCTTGTCGTCGCGCGTCTTCACCTTGAAGGAGCAGAAGGTCTGCCCCATGATGTTCCACATGGCATCATCGTGGTTCATGGTGACAGGGACGGTGGTGTGTTGTGGTGTGTGAGAGTGGTCGAGCTGGTGTGTGTTTATTTATGTGTCGATTTCACTCGGAACTGGTCAAATTGAAAGGGACGGAGAAACTGATCCGACAGTATGGCAGGACTCCTCTAGAGCAGGTGGTTGTTGTTTGTCACGGTTGTGTGAGCACGTGGAAGAAAATGAAGTAGGGGGGAGGAGCAGAGTGACGTGTATGTGAGAGTTCGGTGACAAGACAAGGAGCCTTGTGCATGGTTTGAAAGGAGAGAAAGAGAGAGAGCTTCGTGAGAACGGACAAAAGGAGCGCGAACTGCAGACTTTTCACTGGCGTCTGTCTCGGCGTCCAGCTCCCTACACGTTTCTTTTTTCGCATTGGCACGGCACACGCAAGTGTTTGTGTTACTCACTTTGAGACTGTTCTTCTTTGTGACTGTGTATGTGTGTGTGTGAGAGAGAGAGAGAGGGCCAACACTGTTTATGTGACTATCTTTGCTGCTGTCTCGCCGGTATTGGAGACACTTCACTATTACAATTTACGCGGTAGAATAGAGAGAGAGAGAGCGAGAGAGAGGGAGAGAGAGCGAGAGAGAGAGGCGCGGTAGTGTGCGTTTCCACGTACGTGCGCTGTGTTCTGATGCCCCTCTCCTCACGCCCCCTCACGCCTCGGGCTGGGGCACTGGTGTGTCCGTCTCCACCTCGGTCTTCCGCGTCGGCCGAAGCGGCCCGAGACGCACGACCAGCGGGTGATCCTCGCCGAGGAAGGCGGCGACATTCTTTAGCGCCACACGCCCAAAGGGCACTTCGAGCACGTGCAACTTCACCGCCTCTGTGAGGCAGCGCTCCAGATCGCCGCTAAAAAATAACGTGATGACCAGCATGCTGCGACTGGTGTCATCGCGCGGGTTTGTGGCGAGCTTCTCCTGCAGTTTTTTCTGGCTGCAGGTCTCGCCCGTCCACGTCGCAGGGGCTGCGAGCAGGAGCTGCCCCGTCGCGCAGACACGCATCGCATCGCTGAGCGGCTCCGTGCGGAAGCGCGCGTACACGTCTTGTGTGGTGAGCCGCGTCAGGTACGCGTTCCCCTGCACGCTCTTGCCCTGCACAAGCTGCGAGAAGGCCGCCCACGCCAGGCACATCGCGACACTGCCTTCGTAATCGCGACGCTGATCGGCATCGTACGTCGCCTCCACTTCGGTCGCGACGGCGTCCAGAGAGTCGAGCGCCTTGATGAAGAACTTCTCCGCGTAGAAGGGCTGACCCTCTGAGAGCAGCTTGCGGCCGAGCGCGACCATCTTGGCGACGTCCACGCGCACCGTCGTTGTGGTGGTCGTCGTGGTCGTGGGTGGGGCTGATGCGTTGGTGCCGGCCTTGTGGCTGCCCGTGGTGGTCGTCGTCGTCCTTGACGTGGACACCGTCGCCGGCTTCGCACCCGCCTGAAAAGCAGCGAGGCGTTCGCAGACCCGCGGCACGTCGGTCTCCAGCATCGCCTCCAGCGACGCGCCACGCAGTGTGTCGGCCACAGCACCACGGTGGACAATCAGCATGAGCAGCTCGCCGGGCACCTTGTTGAGCTGTGCCTTGGCGTCGGCAAAGGCATCGCTCGTGCAGTCCCATACGTACAGAGCGAGACGGGCGTGGCTCGCCGTTACCTGTGCTTGCACGCACGTCTGCAGACGCGTCAAGCTGTCGGTGGTGACCGAAGCATCCGCAGGCAGCTCGTAGCAAAACAAAAAGGCGTCGGTCGCGCTCGCTTGCTGAGCAAAGACATTGCGAAAGTCCTCGACGCTGGACACGACGTGCATTGGGGTCGCCATGATGCGCGTTTCTCTCCTGTTCTCTTATTTCTTTCGTTCTGTGTGACAAAGAGAAAACAACGGATGCAGCGAGGCAATATCAGCCAAGGCACAAAAAAAAAAGGCGTGAGGTCCAGTGTGTGTGTGCTCTTTTGTTAGCCTCTGCAACTCTCCTGGTGGTGGTGGTGGTTGGTTTGGCAGGTCGGTGTGTGCGTGAGAGAAAAAAAATGAGAAAAGGAAGTGCGTCAATGCGGACAGGTGGGGGAAGGTAGAGGGAAAGGCGGCAGCGGCGAAGAAAGAAGCCTAGCCAGCATGGATACACTAGAAATGACACCTTTGCATGTGTGTGTGGGGGGGGGGGGGGGGGG
>JASANQ010001214.1:0-55154 GCA_030849645.1 Wallacemonas sp. Wsd | reverse complement strand
GTTGCGTGAACCCCGTCTGTAGTGAAGGTCCATTTCATTCAGTCAGTGCGAGCATCAACGCGCTGTGTGGGATGAAACCTGCTCTGTTGTTCATTTTTTTTCTTCTTTTGGAGAAGTGTTGTGTCAGTGTATCGAGCAAAAGAAAGGGAGTGATGGTCCCAACGAGGAAGAAGGAAGGCACAGGGAAGTAGCAATAATAAACGAGGAGAGCGAACGGATCAGCCATGGTTGTGCGTTGTCGCTCTTTTTTTTTTTGCCCTCGTCATTACTTGTTTTTTATTTTGTTTTGTTTTGTTTACATGGAAATATGGCAATGGCTGCAGCTGCTTGGTGGGGAGGGAGGGAAGGGGGGGGGCGTATGCGGTGTGTTCGGGGTGTTCGGGGTGTGCCATGTCCGTGGCGGCCGTCGACCCACAGTGCCTGGTGGTGCATCTCAGTCAAGCGGCTCCGCGGGCAGCGACGGCTGGCACTCGCTCGTGTACCACTGCACTGCCTCCAGCCGCGCATCGACGCGACGGGCGTTGGCCTCCGCCCCGCTCGGCAGCGTCGACGGAAACGCAAGGCCGACGACAGGCTGCTTCTGGCCAGTGCGGGGGACGTAGACCCCCTCCCCGCACGGCACATCGCCGGCCCAGTCAATGCGCAGTGCCCCACAGCCACGGGTGGTGATGACCCCCGGGCCTCCACTTTTTGCCCCGCGCTGCCAGTGACCCGTGTACGTGACCACGTCGCTGCGGTACGTGCCGAAGCCCTCGCGCAGTCCACGACGGAAGTCACCCGTGTAGGTCACAGCAGTGGAGGAGTTGGTGGCCTCGGTGCCCGCACCGCCTCCGTCTGCGTTTTGTGCGGTCGACGGGCTCGCGCGGGCCGGCCAGGCCGGTGCGCGTTCGCGTGGCTGCGGCGGCCCTTGCAGTGAGCCGTGGCCGTCGAAGCGATCGCAGGCCCACTGCCCCGTGTACGTGCTCCCATCGGCGAAGGTGCCCGTCGCCTCACCGTGAACGCTCCCAAAGTACCACGCGCCCTCCACACGCAGCGCCGCGCCGCTTGGACCGGCCCCGCGGCGCTCATAGACGCCGCTGCCGTGCGGGTAGCCGCTACGCCAGTCGCCCGTGTAGACGTCGCCGTTGGCGTAGAGCATTGTGCCGCGGCCGTGCTCGAGGCCGCCCTCCCACTGGCCCTCGTAGCGGGCGCCGCTCGGGTAGTGGTAGCTGCCGGTGCCCTCGTACACACCGCGCACCCACTCGCCCTTGAACACGTGACCGTCCTGGTAGCGATACTCGCCGTAGCCTTGGATGATGTTGTCGGCGAACTCGCCAGCAAACGTGCCCTCCGGTTCTACAAGCTCGCCTTTGCCGTGGTGCCGGTTATCCAGCCAGGCGCCGTTGTAGAAGAACGAAAAGGTGGGGCAGTGATAGCTGCCGATGCCACTCCGCTGTCCGCCAAACCACTGGCCCTCGTAGACGTCCTTCAGGGCACAGCGGCGGAGAACACCCTTGCCGTGCATCTTGCAGTTCTTCCAGCTGCCCTCGTACGTGTCCCCATTGTGGAAGACAAATGCGCGGTAGCCGTCGGGACGCAGCGAGGTGAGCCGGTCACGGACTGCGAGGCCCATCACCTCCAGCATCTCCACCGTCTCCACGACCGCGTCCGCGTCCATCGCCATCCACGCCTCACGGCGCCGCTGCTGGCGCTTGAGCATCTCGAGCCGGAGACTCTTGACACGCTGCTCCTCGATGAACGCATCGTGGCGGACAAGAAACCGATCGCGCTGCTCACGCTGGGCATCGAGGGAGGCGCGCAGAAGGGTGTCCGCGTCAGGCGGCATCGCGAGGCCCATGGCACGCAGGTCGGCGTGGGGGAGGCTCAGGGCTGCGGACACGCCCAGCTGTGGCGGTGCGTGGTCGTGATGGACGGTGGTGGTGAGAGCGGGAGCCGGCGCGGGCGGCATCGTGCCTGCGAGGTTGTGCGGCTCCGTCGGATAAACCTCTGGTGGCACGCTGCTACTGGAGCGTGTCACGGCGCTCGTCATGGGGCCGACCTCCGTCTTGTGAATTGAATCTGTGTGTGTGAGAGAGAGAGAGGGTTTTTCTGTTCTTGTTGTGTGCAGTTGAAGAAGAAAAGGATGGAGGGTGGAGGGTGAAAGCAGAAGAAATTGTGAGCATGAGATATTCGTCGTGCACGTGGGGTTACTCTGAGAGGTGTGCCATTGTTGTGGGTTTGTTTTTTACCACGCTCAACTACTATCACATGTCGCGCTGTAGCGGACACGCGCGGTCGAGTCGAGTGACAGTTGGCACGGTACGAAAGCAAGGTGAACCAAAATGAAAAAGGCCTCGCAACTTCATCTGAGGGTGAGGCACAAAAGGGGAAAAACAGACACAGCGAAATATGAGTGCGAGATAGAAGAAGCAATCGCGAGTATCGGTCCTACCCCCAGCCTACTCGCCACTTTTTCTTTTATTTTTGAACTACCACCACTGAGTCTCTGTGGCACTCTATTTGGTGTTGGACAGGTGTTCCTTGTTGTTGTTGTTTTCGTTTGCAGATCGTGGAGCTGCACATCAGAGATGATGTTACTTTCTCTAAGGAGTGTAAAAGGAAAAGAAAAGGTAAAACAAGAAGGGAGAGAATGGAAACAGACAAAGCATTGCATAAAAGTACTCACAACATGGCGGCGAAACGCACGGCATCACGGAAAATGTGTGGTGCGAGCGTGTCCACAACAACGCCAGGAAACAAAGTCAAATTTCTATACGTGAGCGCTTGAAGGAAAGGCGGTGACAACGAGGAGAGAAGAAAAAAAGAACGGGAAGTATCCGTGAAGTGACCCATTACCTCCTGAGAAGGACGCCGTCAAAAAAAAAAACTGTGGAGAGCAACGGATGTGTGCTTGCGTTCGCGCCACTCACGAGTATCTGTCCTTACCGATAGCTCTTGTTTTTCTTTTCTTTGTTATTTGTGTTTGGTGTGTAGTATCGCAGGGCTGTTTTTGTCTTTGCTGTGGGTGTAGGTATGTCTATTGGTCCACGTAGCCTCCTCTTTTTCCTCCTACGCTTGATTTCGACTCGGTGCTATGTGTACGTGCCATGTTCTGATCCGTTTCAGCATGTACGCTGCCTCTGTAGTTTTTTCTTGTTTTCTTTCTCACTCCAGCCTTCTCGCCTCGCAGCAACGGGTGCGTCAACACGGCCCTTTTTGTTTTTGCTTCTTTTTGTTGTTTTTGGGGGAGGGAAGAGGCCCTGCACAGCTGATGCCATGTTGGTGCTGAACATGATTCAGTTCTCTTCTCTCCCTCCACTCCCAGTTTCTCTTTGGGCAATGCCAAAAAATAAAAAGAGAATGGGACAGTGCTGACGCCGGTCTTGCCGTGGTCGACACACGCACACAGAGAGAGACTGTGTGTTTGCGCGATGTGTGGGCGTACTGGTACCCCACTTTACTTGCCCTTCATCTGCATCATGACGCTCTTGAACTCCTCGAAGGAGACCTCGCCATCGCCGTCCTCGTCGGCCTCGGCAATCATCTCCTGCAGGACGTCATCGCCCGGGTTCTCGCCCAGCAGACGTGCTACCTCCTTCAAGTTGGCAAAGCTGACCTTGCCCTTCTTGTCCAGATCGAACAGCTGGAAGGCCTTCATGATCTCCTCGGGGGAGTCCTTCTGCGCCATCCTCGACTTGATCATCTTCTCGAACTCGCCGTACTCGACCAGACCGTTGGCATTGGTCTTCATGGTGCGGATAATGCGCTCCACCTCGTCACGCGGGAGGTCACCGAAGCCAAGGCCCTTCATCGCGAGCGCCATCTCCTCAGCGTCGATCGCGCCGGAGCCATCGGCATCAAAGAGATTGAAGGCCTCACGAATCTGTTCGTCGGTGAGAGCGGCCATTTCTGTGGTGGGTGTGGTGGTGGATCCGGTTCTGTGTGCGGTAGATGAAGAGGAGGAACAAGCGTGGCAAGAGAGAAGAAAAATCAATCACGAAATATATCTTGTGGTGGTTTGCTGTATTTTGTCGTCACAAAAAAAATAGAAAAAATAGGCCGAGTAAAGAGGCGATGCAAAGAAGGGTCAGAAGTACCGGTAGGAAGAGAGATTGAGAGGGAAATGCAGTGAGAGGGCTCAGAAGGAGGCAAACACGCAAAGCAAATAACAAGACGGAGACAGGGAAAGGAAGCTGTAGTACTAGCCAGAAGACACCGGTTGCCTCTGTTCTCCCCTTCTTCAGTGAGAGCTTGCGCAAGCCACGGCTCACAGAAAAAGAAAAGGAGAAAGGCCAAGAGTCCTTGCAAAAAAAAAAAAGGTTGCTGGCCGGTGCCGGTTCCAAGTGATTCAGTCTGCGCTCGTGCAGACAGATTTCAACTTGTTCGCTGATTTCGATTTCGGTTGTTGTGAAAACCAAAAAAAAAAGGCAACTTGTCCCGACTGGACCTACTCGAGGATAACACACCAACAATCAGAGAGATGGACACACACACACACACACACACACACACACACATGCATGCACGCAACCGTGCACAGTACAAGGAAAAAAGGAAAGGGTGACAACAGGATGGCGACAAGGGATAGAGAGAGGGGGGGGAGAGGAACAAACGCGAAATGAATCAGCAGCGACAAGAAGTGCGATAAAGATTTGAAATTGTCAACGAAAGCATCTAAAAGTTCTTGTCCACTTCCTGCAGAGCTAGGTACATGATCGAGGCGCACACAGATCCCACAAGCTCCGACGCCACGTACACCCACAGCGAGGCCATCGGCGTGCACGCGTCTCCTGTGAAGGAGAAGAAGCAGCGAATGATAATGAGTGGGAGTGCCACAGCGGGGTTGAAGGCGCCGCCAGAGATGGGGCCACACGTCAGACCTCCGCACAAGACCGCAAAGCCAATCGCAAAGCCGTAAAAGTTGTTGTTACGCTGGCGGCTGATGGCGACGTGCAGCACGACCGAGCACAGCACAAATGTGAAGACGCTCTCCGCGAGAAAGCCACGCAGCATCTGCCCAAAGTCCAGGCCCATGTTCGGGACCGGAAAATCGCGGCCGTGAACCATCATGCAGAAGAAGACCGCGAGCGTGCCGCCAGCCATCTGTGCAATGACGTAGAGGATGAGGCGGCGCTTGTTGAAGGTGGCGTAGCCCTCGCCGGTGGCGGTGCAGAGCCAGACGGAGAAGGTCACAATGGGGTTCAGGTGGCCGCCGCTGAGGTAGCCAAAGGAAAACACGAGAGACATGAGAATGAAGCCGATACTCAGCGGCGCCATCTCTGCGTTCTGGAGCGAGCTCAGCGGGACGGTCAGGACTAGCAAAAAGGTGCCAATGAACTCCACGACGGCAGCGGACATGAGAGGGCCAAGGTGGAAGCGGCGGAGGCAGGCAAACTTGCGCACACTGGTGTTGGTGTTCATGCTCGGCACCGTCCGCTTCGGCATCTCCGGCTGCGCGGGTGCAACCGGCGCGTCGACAGTCGCGGTTGTCGCCGGCGCGCTGGTGGGGTCTTCGTAGACCTGATCAGCGGCCATCGAGCCAGTGCGTCGATTCACAGAAGAGCTTTGCGACATCTGGTGAAACAAAACAAGCAAGGAGAAGCGAGGAGGATACAGAGAGAAACAGAGCGACACAAAAGTCAACACAAGAAAAGAAAAAGCTGAACGGCCGCAGAGGGAGAGGCAATGGAGTGAAGAAAAGGGGAGCATGTGTGTGAGTATGTCAGTAATAAGTATGGTGGTGTGCCCCCATAGAGACGGGCTGTAAAATCAGTGACTGCGAGTCAAGAAACCACATGATCATGTGAGCAAGGCGCAAAAAAAAAACTGCGCACTGTGTGGCTGAGGCTGCGGCAGGTATGCTCGTGAACACATCGGAGATGCAAACATGGCGGCCGTGCACGTTCCGCAGACGCTCGATCAAACCGTTGCAAGTGAGTTGCACAAGATGCGACGAGGAAAGAAAATTCCAGCACGCCGAGTGCAGTTGTTGAAATAATCAAGGTGTTTCACGCGCAGTAGCATTTCTTTGTTTTTCTTTCTCAAGTTCATGTCTTCCTTTGTGATACAGAAGTGTATGTACATTCATCCTGTCTCTCATTGACAAGAAAGTTTTTAAAAAAAAAAGACGCAGGAGTGGGTGCGAAGTGCACGCAAGTGTTTCGACACGCAAAAAAAAAACCGAATCTGGTGTGGAACGGGTGTCGAAGTTGTGGAAAGAGTTCGGCCACTTTGGAAAAAAAAAGTCTGAACGCGCACAAGTCCCTCCATTCACATATCCTTCCCAGCTTCGACATCGCACCTTTTCCGCTTCTCTCTCCGCCGTTTCTGTACGTCTGCCGCGGGTCAGGTGGCGCGATTTGGGACTGTGCTGTTGCTGTTTACGCCACATCCAGCAGAGTCACTTCAAAGACAATAGTCGTGTTTGGTGGGATGAGGCCTGGGAATCCCTTCTCGCCGTACGCTAGAGAGGGCGGCATCGTCAGTTTGCTACGCTCGCCCTTCGACATTTGCACGATGCCCTCATCCCACCCCTTGATGACCTCGCCGCAGCCAACACGGAAGACAAACGGCTTGCCACGCTCAATCGTGGAGTCGAACTTGTTGCCATCCTCAAGGTAGCCAATGTAGTCCAGCGTCACGATGGAGCCGGTGCGAGGGATGTTCTTGCCGTCGCCCTCGATGATCTTGTCCATGAGCACCGCATCCTGGGGCATTGCGATTGTTTGTGGTTTACTGTCAAGATTATTTTTTCAGTTGTTGTTGTTGTTTTGGCGACTGCTCTTAAGTTAGCCTTGCGCGATGTGCAGGAGATGCAAATGAAAATGTTTGTAATTCGCGGTCGGAGTCCTCTGACTTGGTGACGTTGCAGATTGCGGTGTTGTTGTTGATTTTCAGCCCAAAGAGAGCCCAGGACAGTTTCGAAATACGATGAGTGAGCGCGAGAGAGAGGGAGAAGGAAAAGTAGTGACAGGATGACAGCACAAAGTACAACAACAGTGTGTGGGGGGTGTGGGGGGTGCTGCAACAGGCCAGCAACGCACACACACACACACACATGCACGCACGCACAGGCACCAAAACGGAACGTGTTCTTTTGGCCGGTTGTTGTGTGCTTTTCTCGGAGGCACACGTGAAATCCACCGTTCTCTGTCTTTTCACAGTGCATTCGGTGAGGTGGAGCCAGTTCCCTTTCGCTTTTACCTCCCCCGGCTGAGCGTGCAGAGGAAGGGGAGGAGGGACACAGTCTCGAGGGTACTGTGTCGTGAGCCAGTCTCTGGTTGGTTGGTTGGTTTGATTTTCAGGAGGGGAAGGGGGAAAAGTAAAAAAGAAAGGGGAAAAAGAGAAATATGTTAAAAAGATGGGAAGCACAAAAAGAAAATTTGCTTTGTCAAAAAAAAAAAAGATGGCTGATGCACCATGAAGAAAAAAGGGAGAGGAAAAAAGGAAGAACAGTATTGGAAGTGTTCGCGTTGCCCTCGCAACATCCTGCATTTGGGGGGGGGGCGTGCATAGAGTTGTTTTTTTTTTCANATTTGGGGGGGCGTGCATAGAGTTGTTTTTTTTTTTTTTTCAAGTGGAGAATCGAGCCTTGATATGCCGGTGTAAAAAAACAAGCAAAAAGAAGATATCAAGGAGGGGGACAGTTGCGAGGTTGCTACAGCATTCAGTACTTCTGTTTGTTTGGTTATTGATTTCTGTGTGCGTTCCATTTGTGTCGTTTGTGGCGTGGGAACAAAAAAAAACACTGGTACGTCCGAAGATTGGCAAATGGAGGAAGAAAAAAGAGCGTCAGCAGGAAACTGTGAAGCCAACAAGCACAGATTCGCACGACCACTTGAATACCCATAAAAAAAAAAGAAAAGAGCACAAGGGTAAACGGTGTGTGGACAGTGTAATCAAGCGCGTTGGTATCTAGCATTTTGCCAATGTTTGTGTCTGCTTTTTTGCTTTTTCTTCTCTTTTCTCTTTTTTGCGTCTCATTCATTCAATATTCCTTCTTCTCTTTCTCGCGTGAATATCCAGCGTAGTAAAATTTACGATGATGAGTGGAAAAGTATCTTGCAAAGAGAGAGAAAAAAACTGGGAGGGAGAGAGAGTTGTTTATTTAAAAGCCTTAAAGCAAGCAATAATAAAAGGAGGTCGTGGAAAAGGGTCCTTTTAGGGGGTTATGGAAGGGGGCGGAGGGAGACGGGTGTCACGCGCCGCTTACGCACCAAACTGGATGGGGCTGTAGGGATTGTGGCGGTACGTCGTGGGGCCCTGGTACACGAGCGCGTTCTCCACGTCATGGCAGGGGTACTGGCACCAGAACTCGTTGGTGAAGAAGCCGCGCGCGTCGCCGCCCATCGTTGGCTCGCACCACTCCGCAGCAGCCGGCGGCGTCATGTAGCTCGCCGTGGATCGCGGCGTGGTGCCGGCGGTGAGACCCGCACCCGTGCCGCTGTTGCTTCGCGGGGTCGTGGCACAGTGGCTCGGCACGGACTGCACAGGGTGGGACGCGCCTTCGGGCAGCTCAATCGCCATCGGTCCACGAGGCAGGTGCTTCTGGTGCTGCTTGGTCGGACGCATCCGCGTCTCCATCTCCAGGTTCGCCTCCGCACCGTGCGGCACCAGCCACACGCCCTCCACCTGTGACACCCCGTCAGCACCGGTGATGGCGTCGAAGAAGAGGCGGTGATGGCTATCGAGCAGACGGCCCACCGTCGCGTCGTCAGACACCGTCGGCCACGCGCAGCCCTTGCCGCGCTGGTTCTGTGCGTTGCGACGGTTTTCGACGCTGACAAGGCTGCCCGTCGGTGCGTTGAGGACGTAGTTCACGAGCCACTTCACCATCGGCACGGTGCCGTCGCGGCGGAGCTGGCCCATGAAGAGGCGGCTGCCCTCGAGCTGGCGGCCCGTCTGGCAGCGCGTGTTGCTGCACAGGCTGCGCGCGCCGGCGTTGTGCTGGCCGCATCGGCTGCAATCCCACGGACCGTCGGGCAGCTGCAGGGACGACTCGACCGCCATCTCGTTCGCGTCCAGGTCCTCGCGGCAGGGAATGAAAATCGCCGGCAGCTTCGACATGGGCATGCGCATCACTGACACGTAGCCCAGGGACTGGGTGAAGTGGAACCGGCTGATCCCGCGCACCTGCACCACGCACTGCCACGGAAGGAAGCTGTAGATCTGCTGCCAGACATTCTCGTCGTAGTTGAAGCTGTGACGCGTGTTGCTGCGGCTGAGGCTGCCTCCACGCTTGGTGGTCAATGCCGATACCTGAGACACGACGCTGTCAGACAGCTCGCGGTCCTCTTCGTCGTCGCCGTGATCAGAGGGATCGGTGCTCGCACCCGACGAGGACGTGAGTCCGTCGGAGAGGTCTGCAAACTGGAGGAACGCGCCGGCCTTGGGCATCTGCATGGTCTCATAGTAGGAAGAAAAGACGTAGTCGTCCTTCAGCGTCGGCTTGCCGGTGAAGTCGTGAGTGTTGGCAATCAGCTCGGTGCTGAGAGCGTTCTCAAAGTTGACAACGTCTGCCAAGCTCTGCGCAACGAGGACGAGCAGGAGAAACCACATCTCCCGCGCCAGAGAGCGCTTGTGCGTTGGCGCGCGGCACTGTCCACGCGCTCCGCCGCGAGCGTTGCTGCCGTTGTACGGCTGACCGCGGTACGTCTGCTCTTGTAGCTCCCGGTCGGGAGTGTCCTTCACACGCTTGAAAGAAGACATCGGGGAGGGCTCGAAAGTCTCCTTGTTGTTGTTGTTGTTAAAAGGTTTGAGAATAAAAAGGGGGGTAACGTGTCTCCGCAGTTTGGAAGAGGGAAGTGAGAAGGAAAAGGGGGTATTAATGCTGCTTGCTTTTGTAATGGATTGCACTGGAAACGCTGAGCAGGGGCGAAAAAAGAAAAGAGGGGAAAGGGGGGAAAGGGGGAAAGGGGGGGGGAGAAAAAGACGAGAGAGGTGATTGGGACGAAGAGCGTGCAAGGTGTCGTGAGCAAAAGAGGCAGGGACCAGCAACAACCGGTACCTTTGGGGGTAGGGGGAAATCCACAGCGCACGGAATCGAGATCAGCGGGCGGAAAGAAGTGGTCTCCCACGCAAACTCAGTTGACGACGCGCGCCACTCGCGTAACGTCGCACGGTTCAAGTGTAGGGAGGCAGAAGTTGCTGGCGGCGAAAATGGCTTGGCTTTCTCGCGTGCACACATCCTACGTGCACGGCTGTTTAGCCTCCTTCGCACATGCTACGTTGGTGCTCAAGGGTTCGTTTTTTCTTGTCGTCTCTTCTTTAATGGTTGACCAACAGTGGAGCGCACAAGCATACACACGCGCACACACACACAAGAGACAAAGAACATCAAACGCCCAGGGCTGTCCTGCTGCTCGCGCGCGCGACAGCGTTGCGGCAGTCGGTGGAATGCGACGTGCAGGGCAGGGACTGCGATCTCCTTCTCTCCGTCAAACTCAGTAGCGCGGGCTGATGAGGTCCAGAACCTCGCGTCCGGGCATCACGTGCTGGGTGCGCTCACCCTGGCTCACAGCCTGGCTTTCCTCGCACAGGTAGCCGCCGCTCTGGCCGCACTCAGAGATCCAAGACCGGCTGACCGGAGTGCCACAGCGAGAGCCGCACGTCTTGGCCATCTCGTTGACAATCTCCCACCCGTCGACGACCTGGCCCACCACCACAAACTTGCCATCCAGCTGCTCGTTGTGCGACAGATTAAAAAAGAACTGGGAGCCGTTCTGGTTTGGTCCGCTGTGAGCCAACGCAACGGTACCAGGCAGGTTCTTGCCGGCTTTGCCTTCGAAGCTCTCGTCAGGGAAGGGGTAGCCAAAGACGCTGACGTTGCTGCGGCCATCCTTGGTGAGGATGTCACCACCCTGCACGACGAAGCCAGGGATGATGCGATGGAAGGGGATGCCCTTGTAGAAGAGAGGGCACTCCGTGTGCCCGCGCTCGCCCGTGCACAGAGAACGAAAGTTCTCACTAGACTGAGGCACTACGTCGCGGAACAGCTCGACAGACACGCGGCCGCGCGCCTCACCCTCGATGGTGATGTCGAAGAAGACTACCGGGTTGGTCACGAGCGGGGCGTACGGCATGAAAGACGCGGCGCCTTTGCTGGAGCGCAGCGCGAGAAAGCTCAGGCGAAACATTGTGGGTTCGACGCAGCGGTGTCGCGTGGGTGTCTCTTGGCTGGGGAAGGGAGCGTACTCTAGACGAGGAAAAAAAAGGGAAGGAAGGAAGGAAGAAAGAGGATGAAAGGTATCTCGACAGTTGGTCAGGGAGCACGTAGCGGTAGTCACCATGGAGTCGGGTTCCCAGGGTGGGGAAGCACCTCCTAGTGGGCAGCCGGCGCGCACTTGTGCGCCGTCACGAGCGAGACAGCCGCCATGTGACCGTGCGCGCGTGTACGTGTGTGTCTGCGCCAAGAGATTGGATCAGCACACGGCACCTTGTTGTGGCGAAGGTGGACAGAAACCTCTGCCGGAGAGGGAGGGGGAAGGGGGGGAAGAGGGCAAACGAGCAGAAGAGGAAGTTATTGGCGACCAAGCTGGCAAGCGCCGTGACAGTCCTGCGACGTGGTCGCCCATCAGTCGTGTGTGGTTTAGCATGTTTTTGCTGGGGAAAACGTAACTATGTATTGCCAACGAATGAAGTTTCCGCTAAAAAAGTCGGGTTGTCAGCGAATGAACCAGTTGCCTTTACAATCTTTGTTTTTCATCTATTCTTTTCGCCTCAGGAAACAAGACAGAGAGGGAGAGACACAATGAATGACCAGCCAGTCAGCGGTTGCCGGCCACGAGGTGTAACTGTGCGTGTGTCGATCAAGTCGTTCTTTGCGGTCAACAGGGTGTCGATCAATTGCGTGTTTCACTGGCTACGATTGGGTTTGAAGTACAAAACGAAACAAAGAGAAAGTATGTTTGGGCGGCAGAAGAGAGGAGAACCAGACGAGAGAAGTAGGCCCTCGCTTGTCATCTGTGCACCATTATTTGATTTGAAGGAAGATCCTGCTATTTTGCGCCTCCGTCGTCGCTGATCACGCTACTGCTCCTTCTCTGAAGAGAAGGAAGAGGAGGAGGATGCGCGGGGGGCCATCCGTGCGTGTGTGTATACTTTTGTGTCCATGCGCGACACCACGAGGCGTAGCTGACGAAGAGGGGTTTCCTTCTGGCAGCGAAAAGAAGCAAGGTCTGAGAACGCGATGGAGGAAAAGAGAGAGAGGGAGGAGAGAGAGAGAAACAGCAAGAGAGGGGCGAATGAGGAGAGGAGGGGGAAGGGAGAGGGCCTCGCGGAGAGAAAGTGGTCTCGTGGGAGCTCTTTCTTAGCAGCAGCCCTTCGCCTTCTCCTTCTTCTTGCCCTCGTCCTTCTTCTCGGCCTCCTCGGCGTCCTTCTTCTTGGACGAGGATTCCGCCTTTGCAGCCTCACCTGCGGCCGCCTCGCGGCTGCGCGCCTCCTCGGCCTCCTTGGTGGCCTTCTGCGCCTTCGCAGCCGCCTCGCGCTCAGCCGCTCCACGCTCCTCACGTTCACGGTCCGCACGCTCCTTCTCGGCGCGCTCTTCCTGCTCAGCGATGCGGCGCTGCGCATCGGACAGGGCGGCCTTGCGCTGCTCGGCCAGAATGAGTGGACCCTCCTCGCCGTAGAGCGCGCGCATGAGGTCGTCACCGGAGATGGCGCCCTTGTTCTCATCATCTAAGGTCGCGAAGAGGGTGTCGGCCTCCTCGTCGGTGATGGCGTTCTCCGTGTTCGAGCTCTTGGAGGCAATTTGCTGAAGTGAGCCACGGGTGATGACGTTAGACGGCGCGACAACGATAATGGAGCGGGCCATGTCCTCGGGGGAGAGGAAGCTGTCTTTGTGGGTCTCACAGAACGACACGAACTCCTCCTCGGTCATCTGGCCGGGGTACTTGGTAGACACGACAGCATCGTCGACCATAGGGGAGGGGAGGCAGTAGCCGGCCTCCAGCGCAGCGACGGTGATCATGGTGCGAGGCAGCACATTCACGCCGTCCCCACGCGTCATCTGACGCTTTTCGAACGCCTCAGCAACAGTAGCAGCCATGGTTGAGATGGTGGGTACTAAGAGGGAGAAAGAAGTAAGATATGGGCTGGAGTAGCGAGAGTCACGCACAAAACAATGGTGTTGTTTCTTTCGGTCAGGGCAATCAAAAGGGTGGTGGAGAGTCAGTGTGGGTGGGTGTGCGTGTGGATGGGTGTGTTGGTGTGAACGTCAAAGCGCGTGGATGGTGGTGAGAAGGTGTGTGAGCGCGCATGAGGCGGGAAGTAGCGATGACAGTCACCTCGCAACGCTGGCTCTGTACGCACCAAAAGGTAGTGTGTGTGCCGCCTTGCCAGCGAAAGCCAGGTAGTATATGGCAAAGCAAGGAAAGCGTGAGCGAAGCTCCATTGGCCAAAGAGTATCGTCATAGAAGCTCCCCGCGATCACCTTCAAGTGGAGGGCCAATCAGGAGGGCAAGGTGAAGATGGTTATAGGTGGTCTGTGAATACTGCATGACAGTGCCGCAATGGTGAGAGAAACAGGGAAAGAGAAAAAAGAGAGCGACACACACTTACAACAGCTCCATCGACCTAGAGGTAGAGATCTGTCCACCAAGGTCACCCACTCTGCGAAAGACAGATCCCATTTCGTTGCTGGACGGGTTCATCTTGCTGGGGTATAGCTTGTTCTTAAACACCACCCAATCAAATTCATTGTCAAAAGTTTTGCCACTTCCGTGCAGCACACCGCGCTTTTGGTGTCCAGCCGTGCTGGCGCGTGAGCCTTTCAGCGCTGGGTTCACTCGGAGCTGGCTTACCGCCGCGCCGAGCATCTCCAGCTCCTGATCCCCCTTGCACTCGACCAGTGCGTCTTCAATAATCTGCTGAGAGCGCTCGAAGTCGTCTTGGTAGGCAACGGCTGTGGCCCACACGCGAAAAGCCCTGCTGCTGCCCTTTCGGTTACCACTTGGTTGCAGCAGCGCCGCCTCCCGGCCGTGAAACTCCGCATCCTTGAAGCGGCCATCATGCAAGGCGGCAATCGCTGCGTTCGTGTGCACGACCGACTCGGTCTCATCGTCGTGGGCAAACTGAAGAGACGCGGACAACGTGCTGAAGGCGTCGTCGTACTGGCCCCTGGCCGCGCAGCCTTCGGCAAACGTGGTGAGAAGGTGAATCAGCTTTCGTTCGTCTGGAGCGGTTGTGTTGGGTGGCGAAACAACCTGCCCGATGGTGTTCCCAACAGTGGCTGTGATATCCGATGCCGAAGGGTGTCCGTCACCAATTTGAGTGTGCGACTCGACGTCTGCGCTCATTGACTCGTCCTCCAGTGCCAGTCGGGCCAGCCGACGGTGGTGAGTGCTCCCAGATTCGCCAACAGCCATCTTGTACTCGTAGAGGTCGTCAAGAACGCGTTCACGCAGGTGTGGCGAGCTCATCGTCGCCCGAATGCCGCCGCGCGGGATAGTGATGCCGAGGTGCTGCTCAAGCTGGGCGATGGGCTTCAGTAGAGGTGCCATAGCGATGTCGTGCGCTTTGTATCCCCTCGTCGTTTCGCACGCCGCGCTGCTTTCGAGTGCGCCAAGCAACGTTTCTGCCGCCTCAGCGAGTGATTGCGCCGGTGTTTGCACGAAGAATTGCAGCCATTCCTCAACCTCCACTGGAACGTGCTGCTGCTGGTAGGTCGAAAGGAACTCCTGCAGACGAAACGGGGTTTCCATACCCGTCGGAAAGCAGCCGAGGGTCCACCAGTATTTCATCGTGTACGGTCCAGGGCCGCGCGGGCCAGCGAACCGATACAAAAATGGCACCTGATTCATGGACATGTGCTTTTGGTGCTTGGAGCCAGGGGTCCAGCTACCACGCTGGTAGCTCAGTGAGCAGCCATTGCGGCGAAACATGTGCTTTTAGCTTTCTGTGGAGTGTTTTATTTTCAAGTGGAAGTGTGGAGAGGTCGAGAGAGAGGGGAACGAGGGGAATCTGTGTTTGGAAGACCAGTAGGTGTGACCGCATGTACAAGGATGTTGAGAAAGAGGTGGAGACCGGCTGAAGCCAGTAAAGCACCGATTCGTGTGCGCCAGCTCGGAAGCCCTCAAGGGTGGAAAAGCTTTAAAAAAAGAGGAGGTGTCCTTGCCGATGTACCTCACATGCGCACACCGCATTTAGATATGACGGTTTTGGAACACACCTGTCTTCCAGATCAACGTTTGTCACACAGCCTGGGGTGCGTTGATGTTGTCCAGTCACTTGGGTTCATTCTGTTTTTTTTATCGCTAGTATTGTTCAACCTATCCTGTGAGGAAATCGCTGTCATTCTAGTCAGAAAACTTACGCAACAAGCGCAGCCAGTGGAGATACTCCTCCTGCTCGAGGTAATACGCCTGGGACATCATGAACTCGGCAAACGTGTTGTTGACGCCTCGCTCATCCAGGTAGTCGAGGATCTCGTCGCTGAAGTCCTCATCGAGCTCGCTCAGCATTGGTCCGCGATAGGCCGCATCACGCACCTTGCGACGCCGCAAGTTGGTCGTCTTCTTGCTAGAGGCGTCAAAGCAGCGTCGCGCATTCTCCAACTGCGCGCTTGTGGGGTGAATTGTCAGTGCATCCAGCACGAGCTCCATGTCGATCGACGTGAGGCCGAATTCGAGGCCCCCGCTTGGGTAGCGTTCCTTGGTGAGAAACAGTGTGAAGTTCAGGTACTCCTGCTCATCGCGCTCGCCGTTGTCCATGCGGTAGGTGCTCTCGTACTGTTTGCGCTCCAGCAATGCCACCACACGCATCTTTTCGACACCGCAGCTGCGGATCTCCACCGTCTTCTCCACCTCGAACCGGTTCGTGCCGATCGTGTGTGTCAGCTTCCACCCGGCTGGGAGCAACGGCCTCACGGGAAGAAAATCGCGAAGGCCTTCCTCGCGCTCTTCCTTCATGGTCAGCTCATACAACTTGCGGTGCCGGCGGGACTCTGTGCGAAGAGCCGGCGCAACGGGCTGGGGATCGAGATTGACACTGCTCGCACTTCGAGCCGCGCCAAACGCGCGTGCAACGACAGCTGGAGCGAGACAACGCCGCATGTTCTGCAATAGAGAGAGGAAAAGAGAGAGGGTGTGTGGGAGGGGTGGGGGTGGGGTGGAGTGTTCGGTGAGGAGGGGGGGGGGTGTCGGCGGTGTTGTTTGTTTGGCGCGGGGGTGGAGGGCGGGGCCGCGGAGGCGAGAAGCCAAAACAGACGCCCCGCTACGAACCGCCCACCCCCACCGCGAGTAGGAATGGAAAAACAAACGCACCCCCGCCTCCAGCGGCATTTCCGGGCCGTCCCGTCCGTTTGTGTTTGCACCATTTTCCCCCGCCCCCTCCGCGTGCTGAAACGGGGCACGGCGCGGTCGCAAAAGAAACCAGCGCGAGGCGGCGCCGATGCCGTGCGGTGGGAGCGCGCCCAGTGCGACAGCACTGCCGTTCCCTCGACAACGAAATGCCCGGCGCGCCGCATTCGGTTGCCGCTCCGGGGGGATTTCACGCGGGTTCGGCGGAGGGCCGCGGGGCGAAGTCGCCCCCATTTCAACCGACCTGAGCCCACGAGGCCTGCCGCCGCACGCACCGCGGTTCACCGACGAGCATTGGCGAACGTGGGAGGTATAACAGGTGGCTTCTAGCACGGCGCTTCGAGGTGCCCCTTTGGAACCGCGCTCCGTGGGTGGTTGCGCCCGTCCGCGGGCTCGTTGGATCGGCATGTGTCGCCCCGCACCCCATCCCACTGCACCGCGAAGACCAACCAAAAGGGTGCGCGCGTGCATGCACCGCTGCTCACCTACGGGTGGGCGGCGGGAAAGGGGGGCCCCGGCCAAAGGGTGCCCGGTGCGCCGCTTCCCGCGGTTTGGAGGGGTGCGGTGCGGTCGGCGGGGCCGGCGGCGCGAGCGGTGTCGTCCGCTCCGCCGCCAAAAAAAAACCCGGTCCCCTCCGACGCCCCACAGCGCGCGGCGCCACACGCACCTCCGGTCATTGCTGGGTTCCCTCCGGAGCGGAAAGCAAAAAAGATGGGCCCACCCACACCACTTCAAGGACGTCACGGCTTCCTCATTGGGAAAACGCCGCGCACCCGTGGGCAACCTTTCTCTGACAGGCGTGCGCGTGATCCGTTAAATGCTGGTGTGTCGCCTCCCTTCCCCGACCGCTTCGTTCGGCAGCGCCGGTCTGCAAAAATAAAGTGAAAAAATGGAGGACCCACCCGGGTTTGAACCGGGGACCATTCGGACTGCAGCCGAATGCTCTACCACTGAGCTATGAATCCGTGCTCGAGGACGGAAAACGTCCCTAGGGCCATTTTCAGGTTCTCGATTGCTCCTCTCTTCCGCGACATTTGCACTCCTTTCATTCTGCTAGTGCGGGTGGCTGTCTGCTTCCTGTGATTGGGGGGGCGGCCGGGTGGGGGGGGGGGGGGGCGTGTTGGTCCGGCGTTCGTTTTCTTCGTGGTGGGCGGGGCGCGTGTTGCCCCTGCGTTCCCCCCGGCGGCGGACCGAGCAGCGCACCGGCCCTCACCGCCGGCCACGCCGACCAGACCCACCCACAACGCCCCCCGCCCCCCACCCCTCCCCATCGACTTTGTTTTCTCATCACTCCTCAGCCAATATTTCTCCCGATGGGTCGCTCTCTTGTGTGTTTCTGTGTTTCGGTGGTGCTGCTTGGGCTCTTTTTTAGCAGCACCGTCTTGGCCGAAGATCCGGTCGCGATAGGCGTGAAGGAACTCGTGGACGTCCACCGAATCGTGGTTATCGGGGACATTCACGGTGACCCGGACAACTTCAAGACACTCCTCAAGTGGGGTGGTCTTGTGAAGGAAAATGAGGCCGGCGCCGTTTCGTGGGCGCCGTCTGAAAAACCCCTGCGTCAGCAAGGGCCGGGCGGTGCGGCGACCACTGTCCGCACCACGCTGGTTCAGCTGGGCGACCTCACCGACCGCGGGGAGAACGACATGGCTTGTCTCGACATCGCCATGACGCTTCAGGAGCAGGCGGTTGCCAGCGGCGTGGGGGAGGTCGTGTTGCTCATCGGCAACCACGAACTGATGAACCTACAGGGCCAGTACCACTACGTGCACCGCACAGATTTTGGCGGGTTTCGCACGAAACAGCTCCGCGACGCTGCGTTCCACGGGCCGTTTGGAACGTACATTGTCGATAATTTCAAGCTGGTTCACGTCGACGACGAAATTGTTTTTGTGCACGCCGGATTTGTCGAGAGCGCAGGCTTGCTGCACCCGGACGAGCTCAACGAGAAGGCACGCGCGGCGCTGAGGAGCAAGGATTTCAACAATCCGCTTTTCGGTGTGAAGGGCCCCGTTTGGACGCGCAAAATGATTCAGGATGCCATGTACGGTCAGTGCAAGGAGGTAGGCTCCATCCTCAATTTCTACAACGCATCTACTATTGTCGTTGGCCACACGCCGCAGCGGAGCGGTCGTGTGGAAACTTTTTGCGATGGCCAGGTTATCGCCGCCGACGTGGGTGTCAGTCGCTGGATGTACAACAATGTGGAGGCGCTCGAGATCACGGTGCTGACGTATCGTAACAGCGTAACCGGCCAGCTCACGAAAAAGCGCGTTTCCACTGCACTAAACCAGGAGACAATTTCAGCGAGATCAGCGCATGATATCCACCAGGACATTGCTGTGAACGACCGTGACGACGACGACCTTTAACGTGATTACCACATTTTCAGTCGAGTTTTCTCCCGCTTTTTTTTCCAAAATCTTCAGAGCATAGAAAATGTACGCCATTCTGTTACGTTGTGTACTGCGTGCCTGTATGGGCATGAGCGAACTCTTACAACGTCTAACAGGAACACACCAAGCAAAGGTGCACTCGCTATTTCTGATCGCAGTTGTGCTCTGTTTGCCCCTTTTCCCCCATGACATGCCTTTTCACACACATGTGATTACATCACTTTTTCCTCTCTTCCACCCTACCCCCGCACCACTGTCTCTGAACCGTCAATAGGAAAGGAACTCGACAAAATAGACACAAAGACTACTTTTAAAACACGAGCCACCTCATCTTCTCTGCCATTATCGCCACAGTGACACCAAAATTCACAGTTCAATTTTTTTTTTGCTTCCGTGAAACTCTGCATCGCACATAAAAGCCCAACTGTGCGTTGTGCCATCGTCCCCCTTTTTTTCACCTGCTCTCACTCTCCTTTTTCTCTTCCTCCCTATTTTCAATGCACCCAGGTGGCAACTACAAGGGAAGGCAGTACACCGGACGCGGTGGGCGTGGTGGGCACGGTGCCGGCGGTGGTGGCCAATCTGTCGGGAATAACGCCGGAGAAAACAACAGAGGCGGCGGTTCTTTCGGAAATAATCGTGGAAACGGACGGGGACGGGGAGGTGATCGCGGGGGCCAGTCGCGAAACGTATTTTCTGCCCCCGGCAGTGCCGCGCCGCTTCCTGATTTCTCCTCCCCGCAAACCGCTGTTGACCAAAACGACGTCTCCAGCTGGCGAGACAAGGACTTTTTTGCGCTGGTTCGTGCATTTGTCGACAGCGACGCGACAGAACTGTCATTCCCCAACACGCTGACACCCACGCACCGAAATCTCGTGCATCGCGTCGCCATGCAGTTTCGGCTGGACCACAAGTCGTCCGGTCCGCCGTCAAACCGCGTCTTGAAGCTCACAAAAATTTCCTCAGCAGATGCCCAGGTGCGTCGCTTTGAGGCCGCAGCGGACGGCACGAGGATTAAGACCATCGACGGTTTCCAGGGTGCACAGATGCTGCCCGCCGATTTTTTGTCCGCCGAGGTGACGCAAAATGTGCTGACTGTTCTCAGGCCGTTTCAGAACCAGATGTTCCGCGAGCTGCGCGTTGAGGCGAATCGCCCAGATGCAGGCTCCAAGCGGTTTCATTCGGCACACCCGGGCCTGGCGCAGGTGCCTGTTGCGCGGAAGGACAAGTCTCAGTTGTCCAGTCTGGAAAAATTCCGGCACACGCTTCCGGCGTACAAGAGGGGCGCGGAAATCGTGAAGGCTGTCAAGGAAAACGATGTGGTTGTCGTGTGCGGCGACACTGGTTGTGGCAAGACCACGCAGATCCCGCAGCTCCTTCATGATGCCGGCATTTTTCCCAACGGCACCTCCGTTATCTGCACGCAGCCGCGCCGCATCAGTGCCCTGTCGGTCGCAAATCGTGTAGCAAACGAGCGTGGCGAAGCGTGCGGTGACAGCTGCGGCTACATCATCCGCTTCGAAAACGTCACGAGCCAGCGAACGCGCATTGTGTACCAAACCACTGGTATTCTTTTGCGGCGCCTCCACACCGAACCGGAGCTGCACGACGTTGCGTGCGTGATTGTCGACGAGGTGCACGAGCGCGACGTGGAGACGGATTTTTGCCTGTTGCTTTTGCGCGACCGGCTTCTTGCACAGCGGCGTGAGCCCGAAAAGTTCAAGCAGAAGCTGAAGGTTGTTGTCATGTCTGCGACGGTGCAGATTGAGACACTGATCTCCTACTTTGCGGACTGCAACCACGGTCGCCAACCACCGCTCATCTCCATTCCCGGCACTCTGTTTCCCGTTCAAGAATTCTTTTTGGAGGATGCAGTGGCGTGGCTTGGCGAAAAAGGCACTGACTTTGCAGCACTGATGCAAGCGGCACAAAATGGCGCAGACGCACCAAGCACCGGCAAGCATGCTGACAAGGGAAACTTGTACGAGTCACTGAAATCGAACGTCTTCAACGACGCGAACCGAGATGTCGAGGCACTGGTCCCTTTCCAGCTGATCGTGAAGCTGATTTGCTTTTTTCACACGTCGCAGGCAGACACGAGCGGCTCCATTCTGGTATTTCTGCCAGGGTGGGCGGCGATCACACGCATCGCAGACATGCTGCGCCGTTCAGCACACAGTCGCGAACTGTCCATTTTGATGCTCCACTCCAGCCTGACGAGCGCCGAGCAGCAGCGCGTCTTCGAGCCGCCACCGCGCCATTATCGCAAGGTGGTGCTGGCGACAAGCATTGCGGAAACAAGCATCACGATCGACGACATTGTTTTCGTCATTGACAGTGGGCTGGCCAAGGGAACGTCGTACGACCCGGCAGGGAACACGTCGGCCCTCCAGGCTATGTTGATCGGCAAGGCAAACGGCGTGCAGCGTCGCGGCCGTGCTGGTCGTTGCCGCCCAGGCATGTGCGTGCACCTTTTGCCACGCGACGTGTACGATGGCCAGCCGGACTTTCTTCCTCCCGAGATTGTTCGGTCGCCGCTGGATGAGGTGTGCCTGCAAGTGAAGGCGATTCAGCCGAATGAAAAATGCGCCACCGTTTTGGCACGCGCCATGAGCGCGCCGCCTGTCGAGTCAGTCCAACACGCCACCGTTTTTCTGACCGAAATTGGTGCCTTTACGGAGAAGGAGGAGAACATGACAAACCTAGGGCGCGCGTTGGCACAGTTGCCTGTACACCCACTCTTGGGTAAAATGCTCTTTGCTGCGGTGTGCTTTGGTGTGCTCGACCCAATCGCGACGATTGCGGCGGGATTGTCTGTCAAGTCTCCTTTTGTGAAGCCACTTCCGCACGAGCGCAATGGTGCTCGCGAGTCCCTGTGGCGTTTGGACAACGGCGACCTTTCTGACCACCTCTGTGTGCTGAAATTGTACCGCGGCTGGCTAAAGAGTGGCCGCAGTGCTGCCTATGCCAGCCAACACTACGCGGATGGTAACGTGTTGCGTCAGCTCGACCGCACCAAAAGACAGCTGGAGAATTTGGTTTTGCGCTCCTCCCTTGTACGGCGCTTGGAAAGCGTCAACGCCCGCACGTCGTGCAACGGCGACAACATCGGTCTGATCCGTCTGGTGCTGGTGTGGGCTCTGTACCCTGGCATTGCCACTCTAGAGTTTCGCGCAAACCGCCACGGCAACAGCGCGGACGTTTTCTGCTGGGACAACAAATTCTCGCAGTTCTCCATGGGCTCGATCCTCTCACAGGCAAAGCGAAAGGACATTGGCACGTACAGCTTCGTTGCTTACTTTGAACGGATGCAGCTGGAGTCCAAGCTCAACCTCTTCGATTCCTCGATTCTCTCCCCAATCGACGTGGCGCTGTGCCTGCGCGAGCTCACTGTGCGTCCTCTTGCGGGTGTGCCCGAGATGCTGCTGATCGATGAGGAGAGCAAGCTCGCACCGCCATTTCGGCTGAACCTCGAGGAGCTTGGCGATCGGGAGCCGTACTCGGCGATGCTCTTCGACGGCGACAAGAAGCTCTACGTGGCCAAGAAACAGGTGGCCGCGGCTATTCAGATTGCCCGTGAGTGCATGGATTACTACCTGGCGCTGTGCATCAAGAAGCTCCGTGCTGATTTGTTCCCCACGGATCTGGTGAAGGCGCTCGCCATGGTGGTGGGCTATCCACTCACACAGTCCAACACGAACGCCTTGATTGGTGACGTGCCGGCGGGGCCTGCTCCTGACGACGAGGAGGACCCGGGCTTCCAGCCAGGCTTTGTGCGCCGGTTCCAGTCTGATGACTCCGATGAAGAGGACGCCGACGCGCCCGTGGTGGATGAGGTCATGACGGTCGACTTCACGGATGCCCAGGTCGCGAAGCTGACCCACGCCTACGGCGAGCTGGCTGTCTTCCGTCGTGATGGTGCCGACGCGATCATCAACGCCGCGGCGGTGGGCGAAGAAAAGATCAAGGAGCGCGAGGTGGCTGCTGAGGTGGAACGCACTGCCAAGCCGGCGGCCACAGGCGGCGATAACAACTATGATGACGACGATGATGAAGACGACGACATCATCGTTGCCAAGCCCGGTGCCCTGCTTCTGGAGTAGGCGGGGGTGCCCTGAGGAAGGAAAACCAATAACGCTAGCAAAACACGTGCGCGGCAACAACACTAAATAATCCCACAAACACATGTGGGGACATCATTGCGTCGCAATACTGTCAGCGAGACAAACTAGGATACTATCCTCCGACATGAAAAAAAAAAAAATATATGTGTATCACAAGACCCCCAGAGTATAGAGGCAGTGGTGGCCTAATCAGACTGACTCAACCGTGACGAGACTTCGGAATGGGGCAGAGCAAGTAGCCAGAGCCAGTGGACAACACCCCACACCTCGCAGACAAGGTGCCAGCTGCCCGTTTCCGGTGACAGGATTCGGTCTTTCACGTCGTTGACACGGAGTAACTTTCCATCGTGAGGATGGAGGGAAACAGATCATGGCAGACACACAAGAATCGCAGAACATGATGCACCCCATTTGTCTTCCTCTCCCTCCGCCCCTTTCCCTTTTCTCCGACACTTGTATGATGCGAACACCACAGCACCTTGACTTACTCACCATTTTTTTTCTCTTTTTGATTTGCCTGTGTTCAGCAAAGCGGAACGACAGCAGCAACAACAATAGCACCAAACAACAACAACAACAAAACAAAACAAAGGCTGCGGAGCTCGCGAACAGACAAACGGCACCATGCTGTTTGTACGTCGTCTGCGCCTCGTAGACTCGGCTGAGGAGTCTGGGCAGTGGCTCGCGCGTGCCAACGTGCTGTGGGAGACGCGCAGCCCGTTGGCGGTGCGCATCTACACAACAGAGGGAAGCAGCCTCGGGTCGACGATCCCGAAAACTCTGCGTCACTACGCCGACAGCCCCAGCTGGTGGGGCTTCTCGTGGGTGGAGCAAGGCGAGGGCGAGGAGGGTCCGACCTCTATCGCCGCCACCACCCACCCTGCCGCCCCGCTCCAGGCCACTCCGCCAACGTCCGCCGAGGCGCCTGCCCACATCGCCGAGCCGACTTCCGCCATCGCCACCGAGTCGCAGAGGTCCACGCCGGCAAGCGACGACGTGGAAGGCGAGGGAGACGTGCCGACGCAGGGGCAGGGGGGCGCTCCCGATCATGAGAGCAGCAGTGACGCCGCCGAGCCCGAGGTCCCTGCCGCCCCTGCCGCGGAGGAGCACTCCGAGAGTGGCAGCGAGAGCGAGGCGCGCCACGAACCGGAAGTTCTGTCCGCAGGCGCGGCTCCGGTGCACTCCCACAGCGCGTCCTCTGCGAGTGGCGGTGACGAGGACGACTTCAACCCACCGGAGCAGCGACGCCACGACTCGCGCGGTACACCACCGGCCCGCGCTTCTCCGTCTGCCACTGAGGAGGCGGCCTGCGAGCGCACGCCGACGATGGCGTCTCAACAGTGCGTACCCATCGACATCTCCGGTGCGGTGTCCGAGGGCGGGTTGGTGGTGGTGGAGGTCTTCTCGCTCAACACAGGCCGTGTGGTGGCCACGCTGCCCGTCGATGTCAGCGCGGCCTTTCGCGTCGAGGCGTCTGACGTTCAGCACTATGCCCTCCTTGTGACCCCCACGGCGGCGGAGGCCATGGACGCGACGACCATCCATGGCGTGTTGGAGCTGACGGTGGCGCACACGGACTACACGCTCGCGCAGAGCGGCGCGCTGGCACCGCGCGAGGGCGGCCGTGCTGACTCCCCGCAAGAGGAGCGCGACGTGGATGCACTGGTGGCTGCGTTCGGCAACGACCCGCTGCCCGTCGTGCCCATCGCGTCCGGCGCCATCGCCTGCTCCACCACGCAGCTCTTTTTCCCGAGCGGGCTTCTTCGGACGTCGGGGGCGTTCCTGGTGTCCAACGTGGTGGCCATCGAGAGCACCGCGGACGCACCCGTCACGGTAGAGATGGTCACCTCAGGGGGTGGCGACAGCTGTCTGGACATCGCCCCAACACAGTCCCTGATGCTGGCGCGCCGCGGCGAGCGCGGCTACTTTGTGGCGACGTGGAAGTTTGTCAAGCCGTTTGCACCGTCCGTGCACGTGCATCTGCTGGTGCGGGTCGGCGGCGAGAACTACCCCTCCGTCGACCTCGAGGTGCACGGCGAGCCCCCTCGTCCGGGCAACCAGAACCCACCCTACTGCTTTTGGGTCAACACGACGCCTGTGCGCAACGTGTCGTGCAGCCAGGGCGAGACGGCGCTGATGCAATCGGTGTTGCCCGTGTATAAAATGCTGGAGCTTTTGACGGCCGGGGCCACGGACTCCACCAAGTAGATCGAGCGAAGAAAACAAACAACCCGCCCCCCTCAAATGTGGAGACCAGGAGGAGAAGAGGAAAACACGGAAAATAGAGAAGGCCAACGACACGCGCCAACTGGGCTGTTGACCAATATCCACAGTTGACACTGTCGCTGCACGCTTTGCTCTCTCTCCCCTTCCTCCATCCACCTTGGCTTGCTTTTTTTTTCTCTTTTCGCTTCTTTCCGTGGCTGCTTTTCATTTAGTGAGCACGGCCAAGTTTATCGCAATTTTTTCTTGACACACTGTTTTGTTGGTCGCAATTTTTTTTTTGCTTGTTGGCGACGCATTTCCTGTGGTGGTTGACTCTTGCTAGTTTGGCCTTTTCGTTTCTTGTTCTTGCTACTGTGCTTGTTTTTCTTTTTCTGACTTTCAGTTGACCAGCGTTGCGACCGCTTCGATCGAGAACACCAACATGCCACAGCTGGACTGAAGCGATGTGCCAGTGCAGAGTCTGATGCCAATACACGCACAGACACAGGCTCGAGCGAGCGGTACCTCGGTGTTTTTCAGCCTTCTGTCCCCCCCTCCCCCCACCAGTGCTCACTTTCACCTCTCTCCTCTCCCTCCTTCTCTTCCTCTGCCAGTCTCTCTTCTCTCCTCTGCGCTGGACGTCGAGAGCTTCAACGAGAGGGGAATACCCTAGCTATCGAACCGACTGCTGTGCACACTTCTGTCCGTGATCTCAAGAAACACGCCGACGTGTGGTGACATTGACACAGCTTTTTCCTTTTTTTTCTCCCCTTCTTCTCCCCCCACCTCCTTCCCCTCTATCGCGAGCCGGACGCGAGCAAAGTATCCTCCGCTCCACCGTCGCCGTGACACATGAACACGCTTGCCACCTCCACGAGCCAGTCGTCCCTTCCCGCGCTCGCTGGCGCGGGGAGCGTGACGGACAGCCGCACAAGCCGCGCCGAGTCGTTTAGTCTGCACATGACGCGCTTCACCCTGATCGACACAGCGGAGGAGAGCGCGGTGTGGGCCAGCCGTGCGCGGCACCAGTGGGGCGATGGCACGACCTTGTCCATTCGCGTGAGCACCCAGTCCACCGTGCGCGGGGCGACGCCGCCCACCAAGATCACCTACGGCCGCCACCAGGCGTGGACGGGCATTGAGTACGATGAGGCAGCCACGATTCCCATCCCTCTCCTGGACGACCCCATCCTCGTTGTGGAGGTATTTCATCCTCGCAAGAATCACCCCGACGACGTCTACGGCATCGGCGTGGTGAACGCGGAGGCCATGGTGGCGGAGGCGCGCCAGTACGCCAAGTACTGTGTCCACATCCTCCCCGTGCACGCCGCTATTGACGACAACACCGTCCACGCCGTCGCCGAGCTGGAGATTCACAGCAGCTTGCTCGATGAGCCCCCAGAGAACACGTTCACGCCGCTCGAGTACAACTACGGCTCCGTCCGCGTGTCCTCGGTGGACTTCTACTATCCCCCCTTCCTCATTACCGGCACCGGGCAGTACATTGTGAGCAACGTGATTTGTGCCATGAACATGACCGAGTCGAGCTCGCTCGCCATGCAGCTTGTGCCACTCAAGGACGCCGGCCGCTACATCTACACGGAACCGTCCAAGGTCATCACTGTGCGACCACAGCAGCGCGTCTACTTCAGCGCCACGTGGATGCTGTCGCAGCAGGCCTGCATGCGTCCACTGGAGCTCCAGCTCACCGTCAACGGCTCCCAGCAGGCGTCCGCGCCGATTATCATCAAGGCTCACTGCGGACTGCCACAGCCGACGACCACGGACATGCCGTACCACTACTGGGTCAACACCACGTGCCTCATGAACCGCAACATGATGGCAACGCTCGAGATGCCTCTCATTCGAGCCATCTTGCCCGTGTTCCGCTTCATCACGAGCGGGCCGATCGACCAGACCGAGGGCATGATCGTCGCTTTCGACAAGGACAAGGGCGAGCAGGTGCTGGTCCGCGCCAATGGCCTGCCCGTGCAGATGGGCACCGTCGGCGGCTCCTACAACACGAGCAACACCCCGTCTCTGCTGGATGCGATTGACAGCGCCACCTCCGCGGCCGCCCTCACCACCGCCACCACCGACTTCCTCAACAGCCTCGTCAACCAGAGCAGCAACAGCAGCGGGGGTGGCGGGGCGGACTTTGGCAACATGATGCTCGACACGAACGCCTCCTTTGTTGTCCGCGACCGCTCAGCCAACCGCAACCCCCTCCCAAGCCGTGGGCCGCTGCTGAACTTGTCGCAGAAAACATGCCTCTGCACCATTGCGCTGGGGCCGATTCGGGGGTTTCCGATGGTCTACGAAACAACGACCGGTGTCTCGCCGTCTTTCCAGGTGAGCTTGACACTGCTGGACCAGAAGGGCTGGCAGATCATCCGCGGCGAGACCATGCCGAGCTACCAGAGCGCGAGCGGCAGCTTGCGATGGTCGGAGCAGCTTGTGCTGCGCAAGTGGCCCGGTGCCGTCGGCGCGCAGTTTGTGCGACTGAACCTGACCGAGGTCAGACCGCGCGACGGCGACGAGACACCCATCGGAGCCGGTCTCATCTCCCTCGGCGACCTGCACCGCACACACGTGCACACGCCGATGAGCGTGGCCTTCTACGTGTATGAAACATACTCTCTCTACGATGAGCTGAACTCACCCAGTTTGCTCATGAAGGATGTGCACGTTGTCTTTTCAGAGATGCGCTGAGACATTGGAAGCGATTCGCGAACTTCCTGTTTTGCTTCAGCAGACTTGAGCATGGGTGCGTTCCCAGTTTTTTTTTGTGTGTGCTTCAAACGGCCAAGTATGGCGTTACGTTGTGTGCGCGCCATGTAGGTTGTGGAGACTTGCACACAAGCACAGACACACAAACATAGACGACACAGGCACACTGTTTCCTGTGCAGTTTGTTCTTCTACTGTTGCCGCGCGCCCCTTTATCGCATGCTAACAGCCCATGTTCTTTTTTTTTAACGTTCTTCTTGTGAGTCCCCTCCCTTATCTCCTTTTCTGTTTATTGTTGCCACCCGACCTTGTCGATTTGCTTGCACCGAACAACACTATCAACAACACCAGCAATGTGGCCGTGTAACGCATGGCACACTCACGCGCACCACTCCCGAAGGGCACACTTTCGTCGTACAGACACGGCAAGCCTTGGAGAATGCATGGCGTATTCGTGTCCTTTCGTCGGTGCGCGTACAACACGGTGCGCTTCGCTCCTTCCGTGCGCCGTCCCCCACCGTGCTGGGACACTCATCTCTCCGCCCCTTTGTCGTAGCTCGCCGCCCCACTAGAGCCATGCAAGTTGCCGTGTACCTTTTCCTCCCATTGTCAATTCTTCCTCCCTCTCTGCCTTTTGCGTATTGTTTTCTGCGCGTCCTTTCTGTGCGTCTTTTTTTTTCTGTTGCATCTGACTGGCGAAAGTTACCATCCGACGGCTCCTAAGTGTTCCTTTTCGCCTGTCCTCGCCCTCACACGTGCTATACACTGAGACACCAACGAAAGAAAAGTATTCAAGATCGATTTCCCTGTTTTTTTTTTGGTTTCTCTCTTCATATAACCTCTGCCGCATACCAAACACGTGCTTCTGATATCCCTGCTTCACAGCACCATGAACGTTCTTCGCTGCTCCTCCCTCGCTGAGGCGTACGTGTACGCTACGTGCATTTTCCTCGGCATTTCCATGCTGATGCCGATCAATGCCCTCACCTCCGCGCCGCGCTACATGGTGGACTACTACAAGTACGTCACCGGCGACCCCGATGCCGTGCCGAACAGCAAAGTCTTCTGGGCCAACATCCTGACCTTCTACAACCTGGTGTCTGTCGCCAGCCAGATCATTGTCGGCCCCACCGTGCTGACGCCGTGCGCGCGCAAGCTCTCTCTCACCGTCCGTTTCATCTTTGCCCTGTCGCTGATGATGCTGGAGGTGCTAGTGGTGGTTGTGATGCCCACCGGCCACGTGTCCCAGACTGCTGCGATGATCGCCTTCTTCATTGTCACCATCGCGGCTGGCGCCGGCAAGTCCTACCTGGAGGCCACCTGCTACGCGCTGGTCGGCACCATGGACCCCAAGTTCATGTCCGCCGTCATGTTCGGCTGCGGCTTCTCCGGCGTCATCGCCAGTGTGCTGCAGTGCATCATCAAGGCTTCCATGCCCAACACCTACGAGTCTGCTCTCCAGCAGTCCTACATCTACTTCAGCCTGGCCCTGGGGTTCATGGCGCTTGCACTCGTCATGGCGCTCTGCCTGCGCTTCAACTCGTATGCGCAGGCACACGTCGGTGAGTTCCGCAAGCTCAAGGCTGACGAGGCAACGGAGGATGTCAACGAGAACCCCGCGGAGCCGACGGCGGCGTACGGCGAGGCCACTGGCGACATCGTTGTCGACGTGTACGAGGCCGATGCGGAGCCGAAGCTCAAGGCGGCACCTGAGCACGAGGATGACGTCGAGGTGGTGCAGATGGTGCGCAGCGGCGACGACGTCGACGAGATGGAGAGCGAGAACGCGGAGAATCAGCAGCACATGTCCACCGCGGAGCAGCTTCAGCACACGCGCGCGTGGCCGGTTGCCAAGATCATCTACCAGTCCATGATCTCGTGCTTTCTCATCTTCTTTGTCTCCCTCTTCATCTTCCCGTCTCTGGTGATCGCCATGGACCGTGATAGCGAGTGGTTCTCCACGCTGGCGATTCTGGCGTACAACTGCGGTGACGCTACGGGCCGCTTCTCCTCGAGCTTCCAGTTCCTCTGGCCGCCTCAGAAGGTCATCACGATTGTGGCCCTGTGCCGCTTCATCTTTATCCCCCTGGTCTTCCTGATCATCTTCGGCTATATTCCCAGCACTGTGTTCCCCTTCATTCTTCTCCCCATTATTGGCCTCACCAAGGGCTTCTTTGGCGCGACATCGATGGTGTATGGCCCCAACAACAAGCGGCTGAAGACCGAGGGCCAGAAGGTGATGGCTGGCCAGCTGATGGGTATCTCGCTCCTCGCTGGCGCCTCCGTGTCGGCTCTCCTCGCGCTCCTCGTCATTCTCTTTATCTAACAAGTTCAGAGAAGAAGAGGAATACTGGGTACCAAATCGCAGCGCATTGGTGAACCGAGCGAAAGAAAGGAGCCGCGAACGGCCACCGCCGCCGCACTCGGAGCGACTCTCCAAGAGAGTTTTTAACACACGAAGAAAAGACTAGGAACGTTTGATGTATTCCAAATCTTTTTCTTCCCATCGATGGGTTTGCTTAACACTTTTTTTCCTTTCCAAAAAAAAAAAAAAAAAGGTACACCAAGGGATGCCTGAAAACCTCACCTATTCATTGCAAACCAACGAGCCTCCTCTTTCTTCCACTCTTTTTTTTCTTCTTTCACATCGCCTCACCCCCTCCTGTTTTTTGTTTTTTTGTGTTGCCCACCTCGTTCTCGATGAGTCTGTACACGTGAACCCGTGTCTTTATACACCCGCGCTCTCGTTAATTGCTCGTGACTTGCCGAAATGTGCGGAGAAATCCAAATACTCTCGTGTTGAACCCACCGAGAAGAAAAAAAATCAAAGGAGAGAACCTCCTACTGTTTTGTTTTAACATTTTATTTTTCCTTGTTTCAGTTGAAGCTATTTTCATAATATTTTTAGTTTTTCATAGTGTGTCTGGTTAGGTCGTCCCAGTTTCACCATCACCCTTGTCACCTGATGCAACGCATACATGTCGCTTTCATTCCTTTGTCTCTTTTTTTTTTTCTCTGTGCGGCGAAGCAAAAAAAAAAAAACGTCAATCATTTTTCAGATGACACGCACAGAAAAGAAAAGGGGAATGAAAGGGGAAGCGCACAGGAAGACAGCAAGGACTCTGAGACGACCGTACAACTGGAGGACGCCAAGGATGCGCTACACTTCTCGGCGAGAAAGAACACATCAACACACAAACAGCAACATACCACCCAAGAGTTCCACAGATAAAATGATGATCACCCGGACTGAAGCTGTCTCCAAGACGGAGAACATGGAAATGAACAGAGAGTCGTACTTTTTTTTTGTTTGGGCTAGAGAAAGAACAACAGCAGACACTTTTTTTTCACCCAAGGCAGTTTTGCAGACTCCTCCCATCTTTATTGTTCTCCGTTTCCCCGTTTTTTTTTTCTGCGCCAGGTCATTTTTCTCGTGCGGATCTCTCAGTACTTTTGCTCGTTTTTTTCTTGCCGGCGGAAGTGTGGCATCTTCTCACTGTTTACTTTGTTTTTTTCCCGCTCACACTCTCGCACTTTTCTACGTGAACCATCACACCATTTTTTCTTCCTCCTTTTTGAAAGTTATGCTGACTTGAGGTCTTTTTACCTTGATTTTCTCCTCCCCACGCTACGCGTACATAGTGAGCAGCAGCGGTGCTGATGTGATTGTCAGCGCGGGGTGCGAACAGTCAAGGAAAACGAAAAAGAAACAACACGAGAATTCAGAGAGTCAGAGAAATTAAGAGTCTTTTTTTATATATTGATTGTTCCATTCCTTTTTAAAAACCTTCGTTGACACCTTTTTTTTTTCTTCCTACCTTTTTTTTCTTCCCTTCTTACCCGTTCCGCAATGATGGGACGGCCATTTTCCTCAAGACTTGGGAAAGTTTGACTCCCAGTCTGATACAACGCCGCCCACAGGGTTTTTTTGCCTTGTTGCTTTGGTTCGCATGGAAAACAGTGCACATGCGCACACAGGGAAAAAGCATACATTGCACAATTCCATGCGGAGGATGACAATCCTGCAAATGAAAAAAAAAAAAACCATCCTCGATCACGGAACACACGCACACACACAGGTGAACGCAACTCCCCGAGAAGAGGTGTCACACAGTTTACTCTGCCTTTCCTTTCACGAAAGGCACATCGCCGTGCTTGCGAAAACACCAACACGAAGAGGGAGAGCTGCATGGTTTAATGCAATCTGAGTCTGTGAGTCTCGCCATTTCTCCTGCTCTTTTTTTCCACCTTTAACGCTCTCCATTCCTTCCTCTCTTTCTCTCCTTTGCACGCTTTTATTCTTCTCATTGTGAAGCAAGCGAACGTAAATACACAAGTACACATACACCTGCTCACACACAGGCACACACATACACTGTGCTTATACCACAAAGAAATACCATCGTACCGTTCTCACACTCTTACCCCCAAACATATCCAGAACAAACACCCCATCATCATCACCACCAGAGGCGACGCGCACACGAAGGGAAGCATGAATGTGGTCTCTGTGGTTCTGAAGAGACCGATGCTCTACATTGGCGTGAGCTACACCGTGTTTGGTCTCTTTGTACTCGACTATTTCTCCACCTACCAGGAGCTGTACCCCACCTTGGTGCGCATGACAAACTCCTCTGTGTTCAAACTGTTGCTGATCAACACCTTCGTGGCGACCTTGTTCCTCATCTGGAACTTCTTGCGATCCGTGTTCTTTGGCCAGCTGAACGGCTCGGAACGCGAGGCCCTCCAAAGTGCCATAGCAGTCTACTTTGTAGAGTGCATTCTCTCCCCGCTCTACCTCGGTGAGTCCGTGATGAGCACCTTCACGCTGTACTTGATTGGCCTCATGGTACTGCGCACCTTCCACGCACTCGCTGCGGAGCGTGTCACCACGCTGGCCATCACCGACGACGCACGCACGCGCCGGTGGAACGCTGGACGTCTCGCGGTCTTTTTAGTCTGCGCGGCGCTTGTCGACCTGCACCTCTGGCGCCTGCTCTGGTCGGAGGGCGTGCGTCTGCGTGCGGTGATCAAGGCACACCCCAACAGCAACGTGGAGACGCCGCTGTCTGCGCTCGTCATGGTGTACTCGGGCCTCGTTCTACTTGGCCAGTGCACTGTGGCTGCTGTGCGGTGCATGGTGCGCCTGCATCGCACGCTCACGCACTACGGGGAGGACGGCCACACCGCCCTTGCCTTCTACGCGACCAACATCACCAACCTGATCGAGTCCGTGACGGTGATTGTCATGATTATCGTCGTCTGGCACCTCGCAGGGCCACCCTTCTTTCTCTTCCGCATCGGACTGACCCGCTTTATGCAGTGCGATGAGTCGATCCGCAACTTGGCGCGCTACGTGCTGCTCTCGCGCAGCGTACACCGCTTTGCCGACGTGGAGCCAGCCGACCTCGAGCGGGAGACGCGCTGCACGATTTGCTACGATGAGATGGTGGCGGGCCCCCAATGCAAGCGGCTGCCGTGCGGGCACTGCTACCACGACCACTGCCTGCGCGGTTGGTTCGAGAGCAACGCCTCCTGCCCTTACTGTCGTGCCAAGGTCGGGCGTCCGCCTGCCCCCCCTCCGGAAGAACCCGTCGCTCCCGAGGTCCCTCAGGCTGATCAGGTCCCTCAGGCTGATCAGGTCCCTCAAGCAGCCGGTGCGGCGCCGCTCCAGGCGGGTGCGGCCCCCCGCGTGACGTCCCCGTCGCCCGAGCTGCGCGAGTGGGCACGGCGGACGTTCCCCGGCGTGAAGGTCCGCGTCACGCACGCGGACCCGCCGGAGCCGACCGCCGACGCGGAGGAGCCGCTCACGGAGGAACAGGACGCCGAGGTGATGGCAGCCTACGACGAGTACCTGGACGCGCTAACGGACGCCAGCAAGAAGTTCACGGCGGCCGCGTACCGTTCCATTGGTGAAGAGCCGCCCGTCGGCACAACCCAGTCCCCCCAGCCCGCGGAGACGCCAGCGACATCTGAGGAGGTTGCGACGACAGCGACAGCAGCGCCAGCAGCGCCAGCGGCTACGACACTCTCGCCACCTCCATCTCCACCCCCGGCTGCAGTGCCTGTCCCCTCGACAGCTCCTCCGACAACGACGACAGCTGAGCACCCAGTGCTGGCCAAGATCGAAGCGATGCGCCAATCAGTAGCCGCCGTCCGCGCCGCCCGCGCCGCCGCCGCCACCACTACCACCACCACCACCACCACAGGCACAGGCACAGGCACAGGCACACATCGCACGCCGGAGGCGTTGCAGGCGGCACGAATTGATGCGTACCGTCACTACGAGAGGCAAGTCGCCGAGGCCCAGCGCGCACTACAGCAGGCGCTCGCCGTTATCGATGCGGAGGAGTCAGGGTGAGTCACGCGTGTGACATGACGTGATCACCGTGCTTTCGGCGGACACGTACCTGTTCTCTATTGTTGTTTCCTTCGATGCATACGCACACACACACACACACACACACACACATGAGGCGAACTCGATGTGCTATATTCTGCGCGTTGGAAGTATTTGCTCTTTTTTTTTGTTTACCCCTTCCTGTGCTCTTTTTTTTTTTTTGCGACTTTGGCCCCTGTTTCCTTGTCTGGTCCTGTTGAATACGTTACAATCAGCACCGAACACACACACACACACACATACAAACAGAAATACATACCTCTCTCTACACAGTTCGGCAGCACAGCGTGCTTCCGTCCTCTCTTCCGTCTGTGACGGTGCAGCCCACCTAAAACAGCGCGCCTCTCTTACATAGGGGGACTTCCGCACGGTGGGCAAGGGAGAGAAACCATGAGAAGGACCTCTCTGTGTGATCACGCGGCACTGGCAGAGCCGCTCTTCTCCTTCATCCCTCGTCTTCACCCTCCGCTCCTACTTCTAAATGTCAACAACACCTCCTTCTCCACTTCCATCGTTCTTCTTTTCTTCTTCCTTCCCGCCCCCTTCTCCACCCCGATAGCTAGATAAAGAAGCAGATTCGCGATGGTCAAGTCCAACAACATCCGCGCTGGCCGCCTTGTGCGCATTCTTCGTGGTCCCCGCCAGGACCGCGTCGGTGTGATTGTCGACATCGTCGACGGCAACCGCGTGCTCGTGGAGAACCCCACGGATGCCAAGATGTGGCGCCACGTGCAGAACCTCAAGAACGTGGAGCCCCTCCGCTTCATCGCGCCGGTGTCCCGCGGCTGCAGCACCAAGACTCTCAAGGAGTCTCTCGAGACCTCCAAGGCGCTCGAGAAGTACGCTGCCACCCGCACCGCCAAGCGCGTGTGCGCGAAGCACGCCCTCGCGTCCGCCACGGACTTCGAGCGCTACCAGCTCCGCGTCGCCAAGCGCTCTCGCGCCTTCTGGACTCGCAAGGTCTTCGATGAGAACGACGCCAAGGCCCCCGTCTCGTGGCACAAGGTGGCGCTCAAGAAGCTCCAGAAGAAGGCCGCCAAGATCGATGGCTCCGCCGCTTCCAAGAAGCGTGTGGCCAAGGCCAAGGCTGCCCGCAAGACCAAGCGCGCTGAGATGTAAGCTTGAGTGACGGCACACGCACATACCATGGGAATTGTGTTACCTCTTTCATCATTTTTACTTTGATTTCCTCTAAAAAAAAACCAGAACCAATAATACAGCGAAGCGTCGCTGCGGATGCCATCAACCGATGCATCTCGTCTTCTCCATGCACGTCCGATGCGGAAGTAACGAGGAAAACGAACAGCATGAGACTCCCCATCTGGATCCTCTTGTTTTCTTCAGACGTTGCTGATCTGCAGACAACAGCTTCGCAATAGACCGCAGTCACGTGGCCGTATGCGCACAGCTCTCGATAACTGTCGAGTGCGTCTTTCTGCGCGTCTGCGTCACGTGCCCGCGGTGGAGGCGTGGACCTCGCGCCGACCCACTCTGTTCCGCCTCTTCCGTCGCAACTCTCTGTAGCGTTCACATTCACTCTTAACGTTTGCCCACTTCCCCCTCCTCTTCTTCACACATCCTTTCGATCCACTCCTTTTTTTTTTTTTTTGCAGAGGAAAGAGAAAGAAACAAGAAACATCAAAGCATTCACACACACGCACACACTTCACTCTTACTTTCTCTGCGATCTCCGAAAGAATGACGGAGACTGCCACGCCAGCGTTCGATGAGTTGCTTCTGGAGTGGCTGCAGTGCGCGCGTGTGGGCCGCACCGACAAGCAAAGCCTCCTGCTGGAGGCGCTTCTGGATACAACGCATCCCTCCTCGCCCAGCACAACACGCACGGCACTGACGGTGCTCGAGGCGGTGTCGGCCTCGCCGACCGACGTGCAGCACCTCCGCCAGCACGCCGAGGCACTGACCGTGCTCGCCGAGGAGGCGCCCGTGCGCGCGTCGCTGTCCGCCGACTGCGCGATGGAGCTCCACCTCGGCGAGACGCGCCAGATCTTTGTCGGTCCACGCGCCGCCGATGACATCGCTGCGGAGCTGTGCGCGCAGCAGCAGTCCCTGCACGCCACGCTCGCACGCGCCGCCACGCACCCCTCCGCGCTCCGCCCCTCCGCGCACGGTGTCACATGTCTTCGGCAGGTCTCGGCCCCGCAGAGCTGGCTCGTGGACCCGTCGGCCTCGCTGGCCAGCGAGCCTGCCGTGTCGCACTCGGCCTCCACCTCCAGCCGCGTGCTGGAACCGTTCGAGACGGGTCCGCTGCGTGTGGGCACGCTGGTCACGTACTACGATGATGCGGAGAGGCGTCGCGTGGTGTTCTCTGTGCACACGATCTTCACTTTCGCGGTCGATGGGCACTGTGTGGAGCGCATCGTGCGCACGCTGCAGACGCGTGATGGCAGCAGCGCCGTTGAGGCACTGACTGGCGTGCACTTTGGCTATCTTCTCGAGAAGAGCATGCGCTCCTCATGCGTCTAGGCGGACAGCAATCGTGCTCGCATTGTTACTTTCATTGTTGTTGTTGTTGTTGTTGTTGTTTTCACCCTACACTACTTTTAGATCTTTTTTTTTTTTTGCACATCACAGAGTTAGAGTGCATACGTGAGAGCTTTTCCACATCCGTTCAAATTCAATCTGTCGCTGTCAGTTCTCGTCTCCGGATGCCTGGGTGCCATTTCGCGCATCAGCGTGCCGTTTGCTGAGCACTAGAAATCTTCCGACATTGTCACCGTCCTCCGCATGATACGCGTTTATTTTTTCTTGCGCACGATGCCTCCCAGTCCATCTCGAACCTCTTCCTCACACCCATCTCTCCTCTTCTCCACCAAACATGAAACACACACACACACACACACACACACTTCCCTATCGATCACAACTACAACGGAAAACAGTCCTCCTCTTTCTTGTGCACTGCCTGACCTCCTGTTTAATAGCTACCCACTTAAACACTTCCTCCACACACACACACACACACACACACACACACACACTGCAGCCATGTCCGACATGAAGATTCTCGTCCAGCAGGTGAGCGGTAAGAACTTTGTGCTCAACGTGCACCCCAGCGACACCGTCATGGAGGTGAAGCAGAAGATCCAGGCGCAGATCGACATCAACCCCGTCCAGCAGCGTCTCCTCTGCGGCAACGACTACCTGACGGAGCCCAACCAGACACTCAGTCACTACGGCGTGAAGTCCGAGTCCACCATTCTCTTGGTGCCCCGTGGTGCTGTCGTCGGTGAGAACAAGTTCCACGATGAGCTGTGAGCGCCGGACAAGATTATCCGACGTGTTCTCCGTTTGGTTTAGCGCTGTTTTTTCTTCTTCTCCATTTTGGGTGTTGTTGTTCCCTAGTTGGCTTACCTGTCCCTCCTCGGCTGCGTCTGAGTACATGTGGAGCAACTTGCGAAGGAGGCAAACACCAAGAGAAGTATGGCAACCGTAGATTTACCTCACACTGTGGATAGGCATTTGGCGCTCGGTTTGGTCCACTTTTATGTTTCTTATCTTCTTCTCTGTGTTTTTGTTTGTTTCTTAGCTGCCTACGTGATGCTATTCGCCGTTGTTCTCCTGTGAGCCATTCTTTCCCCCCCCCCCCCCGCGGCCGCGCGTGCGAGTGTTTCTTTTTATCCTGTTCATACTTGCCATTTTTTTTGTTTCCTTTCTACCACACCGCACACTGTACACCGCACTGTTCCTCCCGCACTCTACGTCATGTTTGGTGTGAACATCATTCGTCAACTTCCACGTGTTTTCTATTTTCCTTTTTTTCTTTTTCTTCGTCCGTTGGTCGGTTTAATCTCCATGTGCCGCTGCTTGCCGACATGCCTCGTTTGACTAGAAAGCAGAAAACAGTACGCATGCGATCAGGTCAGTATTTGGCTGCGCATTATGTCACTTGGACAGCAGAGAGCTCTTGGATAGCTCAATTTGGTGACACGAAGCGTGATGACGATGCCATGAGTCAGTCAATCCACGCACGTAGGTCGCGCCTCTGTCGTGTCTTTCCCCATTTGTTTCCTTCCCTTGTCACCTGCTCACGTTGCGCACACCTCACGCTCCTTCCCACACTCTCCCCTTGTCCTTTTTTTCTGTGTCGTAGTGTACCTCTTTGTTGTTGTGCTTGCTTTTGTATTTGCTCGTACCCGACTGAGCGCCGTGAGAACGCATGTCGGCCGAAGTTGCTCGTCCGCTCGTGCCCGGTCGCACCAACCGCGCCATCGCCGCCGTCAAGGACGCGCGCGGGGACAGCGTCGCGCCACTCGCCGCCGGTCTTCCCTCGTTGGGCCTGTGCCGGCCATTTGATGCGTCGGCCCCGCCGGTCGTGCGATACGCCTCCTTCGCGGACATGCTCAGCGCCGTCCGGCAGCCCGACCCGCTCGCCGCCCTCAAGGAGAAGCTCGCGTCGATGGCGCCGGTGCCCACGCCGGTGAATGAGGCAGCGCGCCTGTCGGATGCGGCGTGGTACCAAGTGATGGACTTCGTCGGCGCCACGCGCACACGAGACGTGGTGCCGCTCAGCGCGACCTGCCGGCGACTGCGGACGCTGGCACTGCAGCACAGCGCACGCACGCGCAGCCTCGCGACGGTGAGCGTGGTGCCACGCCTGCTCGCGCTGCCTGACCTCGGCGACCACGCCACGTGCGGCTCTGTGGCGGCGTTCTTGTCTGCACCGGGCCGGGCCCCGCACGTGCGTCATTTGGCGCTCGTGGAGAGCAAGTACGCGTCGACGCTGCCGTGGCAGCAGCCGCACTTCCCCGCCCCCTGCGCGCTCTCCCCGATCCTCGCACTCGTGGCGCGCCTGCCCGCGCTGACAACGCTCGATCTGCGCGGTGTGGCGTGGGACTGCCGCGGCGGCGTGCGGCTCTCGCTGCTGCTGCCGGACCTCTACCTGGTCTCCCCGCAGCTGGAGACGCTCAAGATTGGCCTCGAGGTGATGCCGCTCTGGCAACCACGCTGGTGGGAGCGCCTGCCGCACCTGCGCGCGCTGGTGATTGCCTCGCGAAGGGAGCAGCCGCTCACGTCGGCCGTGGCCGCCGGCGGTGCGCACCCGCAAGAGGAATCGGCCGTGGCGTCGGCGTCCTCGGCGCCTGTCAGCGCGGTGCCGCCCCTGCTGGAGCTCTCGGGCGACTTTATGGAGATGTTGTCGGCGGAGGCACGGCAGTGGAGCATCAAGCTGTGGTGCCCGCTGACGGCCGCCTCGGCGCTGCAGCTCCTCTTTCCGGCCACGCCGCACACGAACCTGGTGGAGCTGACGGTGAACGCGGCGGGCCCCGCGGCGGCGGTCCTTCTCCAGGCCAGCACGACCGCCTCCCACGCCACCGGCGGGACTGGGGAGCTGGCGAGCGAGGGAAGCGGCAAGAAGACCAAGGCCAAGAAGAGTATCGTGCCCGACGTGGAGGTGCCGCTTCTGCCGGCCCTCACGACCCTCACCGTCGCCAACGCGGATGTGCTGCCCAATCTCGTGCCGCAGCTGTTTCAGCGTCTCTCGTCGGCCATGGCGCCGAACTTGGTGCACATCAACATCTGCAACACAGTCTGCGCGCCGCCATCGGAGAAGAAGCCCAAGAAGAAAGCGGCCGCGCCGACGGACGCCAGCTAGCCCTTCACGGCATCGCGGTGTTCTGAACAGGTGAGGCACACCGCGTTCGTCACCGACAATGTAATTTTTGTTTTTGTTCTCACACACTCTCTCCTTTTGGTCTCCACACACGCTGCCTCTCTCACACTCACTGTACGCACTCTGTTTCCCTTGGCATATCCATGCATGGACGGATGCGAGAGCTTGTTGGTTGACGAACGGAGAGGAACGTTTGTACATAGGCACAGCGCACCGCACGTGCTGTCGTCCCCCCTTTTTGTTTGCTTGTTTGCCTCTTGCTGCAAAAGCATACACACCCACACACGAACGAAAGGAAAAAAGAATCACGACAACGAAAAGGAAGGAATACAAAGAAAATGTGGTAGATGAACTAACCACATACATCCAGGCTTTTTCTTCAAGCTCCGATCTACCTGTTGAGTTCGTCGCGGAACAGCGAACCAAGGAGAACCCACAGCATTCGTGTCACTACATTGTTTTCTCTCGTCGCACTGCGCGTGGGCAAACACTGAACATTGTTCTTGTGTGCATTCTATGCGCCTTGACTGCATTCTACCTTTTCACCCACCTTTTAGTCTCTGGTTGACCAGTGCTCACCTTTTTTGTTTTTGTTTTGCCCTACTCCCGGTTCAGCGCAAAGCGCCGGGTGTTCACACTTGCTTCTTTCTTTCTTTCTTTCATTGAGTCCTACTGTACTTTTCTTTCGTTTGCTCTAATCAACGGGGATGTCTTTAGAGTCCCAGGCGCTGCACTGCAGTGAATGTTCCGTGCCTGTCGGCTCGGACGGTCCTCAGCGGGCGGCCCTGCTGCTGCCCTGCGAGCACGTGACGCATGTCAGCTGCGCGGAGTTTGTAGCCCGCAAGGTCAAGTACTTTAGAAGACTCACCTCCGGCGACGCGGCCGAACTGGGCGACGAGGGCGTGGCCGGCGCGGCCAACTTTTTCTGTCCAGGCTGCGGTGAGGAGGTGGAGCGCATTGTGCCGCTGTACCTCGCCCACGAGCCGCCGCCGCCGCCGGCGAACGCGTCCGTTTGCGCCCACTTCGACCGCGCCCACGAGGCCCAGCGGCAGTGCCTGCGAAGCCTGCGTCGCCTGTGGGAGGTGAAGGGCAAGGTCGTGGACTTGGGCCATCGCTGCGCCGCCCTGCACACGCAGCGGGCCGCGCACTTGCGCGAGTTGGAGCAGTACCAGCTCATCTTCTCGCCGCTCGCGACGGTGGACGTGGCGGCTGCTCAGTCTGCGGCAGCGCGCACGGCCAGCCGAATTGGCGAGATGAGCGTCTCCGAGCTGGAGCTCTACCTCGGACAGTCCACGCCCGCCCTTCTGCACGCGCAGAGCAGCCTCCGCCGGGAGCGGCGGCAGCTCGACCAGCGCAAGAAGAAGCTGGAGGCTCTGCGGAAGCAGTATCAGATGCGCAAGGAGCTCGCGCACCTCAACAACCTCATCGACAGCGCCGAGGGGACGGTGGGCAAGGCGGCTGCCGTGGGGGGCAGTGGCAGTGAGAGCCTGGAGGGCTCGGTCCCGTTCCCACACACCCGCAGCCTGCACACCATGTCGGCCTACGTGGCCGCCGCCGAAGGGACGTCCGCGGTGCGGCCCGCCTCCCCCGCGCGTGTCGGCCTGAAGCGCCGCCGAGAGCGGGACGTGGTGAACGTCGACGCGCTCGCGGCTCCTGTGCGACCACGTGGGCCGGCCGACCGGCGCGTGCATCGTCTGGATGAGGCCGAGCGCGTCGGCAGCCAGGGCAGCGACGACGACGAGGTTACCGTGGTGCCCGTGTCCGCTGGTACACAGAGGACTGGCGCGCGCCGAGTGCGCACGTCGCCGGAGGTCATCGACGTGGACGGTGAGGAGGAGGCTGATTCGGCAGCGCCAGAGATGGAGAGCCGGGACCTCGCAGAGAGTGAGGACTGGTTGGCGGGTGCGTTCGTCACGCTCGATCCGGGTGAGGTCGCGGAGGCGATGGGGGAGACGCTGCCCGTCTTTGTGCCGTGCCTTTTCACGAAGCCGTCCAACCAAGCGCCGCTGCACAGCAACCATCTGCGACTGCTGCCTCGCCGTGAAGACCGCCTCTGGCAGCCCAGCCTTCAGTTCTGAGTGGCGCAACAGCACCGACGCCGGCAAAGCGTTGCACACATCTAGATGTGTGGCGCGCTGCTCTGCCATGACGAGGCATGTTTCGTTTGTCTTTGTGTGTGTTTCTATTTCCTTTCTTGCGCAACTTTTGTTTTTTTTGTTGACTATGCTTGGCTTGTCTGCGAGGACAGCCTCTACACGTCCTAGATCGAACGAATCAAACGAACAACAAGATTATCCGCGTTGTGTGCTTCGTGCTGTTTACCACCGAGACGACAGCATACATCACGAGTGGAAGAGGATCTTTGGTGATTGTGTATAACAGAAGACGTTAGCCGTCCTCTGGGCAAGTGGCGTATTATTTACATTAAAGCATGCGTACACACATTCTCAGCATTCCCTCCCCCCCCCCCCTCTCTTTCTTCATCTTCTTTCTCGGTTGACGTTCGCAGAAGAAGAGAAACACACACACAAAAACCAAGTCTTTATTTTCTTCCATTTCTTCACTACTTTCTCGCTTCTTTCTTTTGTTTTCTTTGAAACACCAACTAGGTCGATTCAGTCTTCTTCTTTTTTTTTTTTACGCACACACACACACACACACACACACACGTACGCACGCACAGAGAGGAGAAAAAATAAAAAAGACAGGCGATCCCGTGACAACCTGTCTTCTCTCTCCCTGCCTTGTCTTTCTCATCGTCACCGGCGTGCGGTTTGCCTTACGCGAAACTAGGCAGCGGAGCATTCAACCGAGCTCGACTCGTGCGAGCAGAGAGCGAAGCTGAGAGACCGCGAGAGACACGCGCATGACGCACACGAGCCTCCCGCCGATTGCACCGCCCAGCGGTGTCAGGCCGGCCGATGCGGCACCGCGCGTGCACAGCGCGTTCTGGCGCCAGGCCGCGCGCAAGGCCCCTCCGCGCCTGGAGGAGGAGACCAGCACCGACCGCCAGCACGGCGCCGTGAACCAGGCCGCGCGAGAGACAGCGGCCGGCCTCAGCCGCAGCCCCATGAAGGTCGGCAGCCAGTCGTCGTTGCCGTCGCTGCGCAGCGGCCCCCTCAGTCCCGCCACGAGCCAGTCCGTGCGGGCGCTGTCGTCCTCACTGGCGAAGCGGCAGACCCCACAGGCAGAGGCGCTCCCGTCCGCGGCGGCGACCGCGCTCGGGGAGGAGGAGTTCCGCGCGCGCGTGGCCATCACCACGACGGAGGGCCTTAACCGCATGACCTTCAACCTCGTCCAGTCGCGCTCCGCCATCATTGTCCTCGAGGAGCCCGCAGCACGGCGTCGTATCGAGGCGCTCTGCCTGTTCGGCTCCTGCCAGATCCGCCTGACGCAGGTCATCAAGATCCAGGCCTGGTGGCGGCTGCTGCTGCGCCACCGCAAGTCCTGGCACGCGTACGCGCACGGGGCGCTGCGTGTCTGGCGGCGGCGCGTGTCCGAGACGAGCCGCGTGTCGTCCTCCGTGACCACGCAGAGCAACGCGGTCTCTCGCCGGCAGAGCCAGAGCCAGCGCAGCAGCCCGCCGAGCCGCGTCTCCTCCACCGCTGCCTCGCCCACCGCCGCCATCAAGCCCGCCACCTCGCAGGACATAGCTGAGGCGCTCGAGCGCCTGGAGAAGGCCGCCACGTCGCCGCTCCGCTACAATACGATGATGGACGAGTACATTTACTCGCTGCGCGCGCGGGCGGAGATTCTGCTCCTGCTCGAGCGCCGCCGTAGTGCGGAGCGCCACAAGATGTTGTACTACAACTACGTGGAGAAGTGCAACCGCGGCATCCCCGAGGACAACCTCGCCTGGCAGGAGCGCTTTGTGGCGGAGATGTTCGTCGCCATCACGCACTTCAAGTTCCTGCCGTATAGCTGGCGGACGCGCTACAAGATGCCGTACCCCGCCTGGCGAGTCCTGCGCTGGCGCACCCCGCGCATCGCCGCCCCTCCCGTCGACACAGCCGCGGAGGAGCAGGCGCGGCGCCAGCAGCGGCAGAGGACCCTCGCCGCCCTCAACGACCTCGTCTCCCTGTGCGACCACGAGCGGATGGAGCTGATCGGGCAAGAGCACCGCGACTGGCAGTCGCTGCAGAAGGCATTCCAGGCCCACCCGGCCGCGGTCCCGCACCCGCCCACGGACAGCAGCCGCCCCGTCGCCCGCAGCGGTGCGAAGCCGCTCGGCAAGGCAGAGGCCCCAAAGCCGCTGGACAAGAAGGCGCTGACGCCGCTGCCGCCTGCACGCGCGCTCAAGGACCGCACGCTGCCGCCGCTCAACGACAGCAAATCGACCCGACCACAGACCACGCGCGCACACCGGCCTCTTCTGCCTCCACCACGCGGTCGTCCGGCATGGGCGACGGTGCCGCTCAACAGCACGCCGATGCAGGCGGCTGCGGTGCCGGAGACAGAGCTCGACCTCGCCGTCACCCGCCTTCGCCAGGAGGAGAAGGATGCGCGCAGCGTCGTGGAAAACCAAGAGTACGATGGCCGCTATCGGGTTCGTTGGCTGTACGCGACAACGCGACCCAAAGAGACCTCATAATCTTCACATCTCTCTCTCTCTCTCTCTGTGCCTTTCCTACTGTGCGATGTGTGCGATGCGCGTCTGCGGCGATGTAAATAACAGCATGCCGGTGACCGACTCGTTTAGCGGGCACACTGGCATGAAAAATGACACCCGATGCGAACTGCACCAAAAGGAGTGGTGATGTGAACGGTAAACAAAACAAAAAAAACTCGCACACCTTGGTGCATCCACATTTTCAGAGCCGCCACGTGCGCGCACGCACACAAGAGGGGACGGAGAAAAGAAAAACCTTATCGTGGTAATCGAAAGGTATAAATAAACCAAAGGAATTCGGGTCTCACAACCATCCAAGTACAGAGATATTGACGCTGTACTTGCCCCGTCTGTGTGTGCCTCTTTCTTGTGTCCTTCTTTTTTGTTTCTAACTTTCTTTTTGTTCTCCTCCTTTCTTTCTTTATTCACACTTTTCTTTTCTTACTTTTTTTTTCCTTTTCCTGGATCGCGCGAACAAATGATCTCACCATCAGGAAGGATGACGTACACGTGCGAAGAACAACATCAACAGCAACCAAATGCACGGCAGAAACAGGTAAACGAGTTGCGACAACGAGCAGGGCAGGCATCCTCCTGTTGGCAGAAAATACTTGGCGTGGCGTCCCTGGTGGTGGTGCCGGACTCTCCCACGCACAGGCCGACGCACACATTCTATATATATGTAGAGTTAGAGCATTGTATTCTACAAGATATTTACTACTTTGCTCTTTCTTTCTTTCTGTTTTCTTCTCTTCTCCTCTCGATTCTCTCTCCTCGTTTGTATTTTACTTTTTTTTTTTTGGCAACTGTGTGTTTGTACTGCACCTCGTCCTGGCACCCAATATGTGAATCACCTCTTTTTTGACTTTTTCCCCCTTCTGCGGCATTTTTTTTTGTTGCAGTTGATAAAGTCTGGTGGATCGTGCCAGCGCAGTTTTATTTGTGTAACTCTTTTATTTGGTTTGCTTTTTCCGCATGTCTACAGTTCCGTCGGTTGTTTACAGTTTCCCCCTTTTGTTTCTCGCGCACCGGTCTCGCTATGATATCACACACTTTTACTTGCACAGGAATGGCGTGCTTACGCTTTCCCACTTTCATGACGACCCCACTTAGGAACACAAAACTGACAACCACACAGACACACACACACACACACACGCGTAAACACTGTTGGATACTTCATTTCTCGATTGTCGATTGACACATCGTCCTTTTTACCTTCACGCGTGCGTAAGGGAAGAGTGCATCCAGTGGAGGAGGAGAGCGGGGACACGACGCTGTCTAGCTGCCCGTGGCACGTCATTGCGTGGCTTCCTTCATGTCTCACCGGCCTTTTTCACCTAGGTCGCGCTGTCGTCAAGGCGAACACAAAAGAACGACACAATGGCCTCACCTCACATCCCACGTACTTCTCACTCTCTTCTCTCTCTTCTCTCTCTCTTCTCTCTCTTCTCTCTATTCTCTCTATTCTTTCCTTTGTTGTTGCTGTTCTTACCTTTGTTTGAACTCAAACCAGCACGCACATCCACACAACCTGAACGTGTTCCGAAGCGGCAGAAGAAGAAAAAACAGGCAAAACACCATCTGTAGCCCCCCCCCCCCCCAACCCCTTNGCAACCGCGTGACCCCATCGGCCGTCGCCTTCCACAACGATGATGTGCTTGTGGGGGACAGCGCCAAGAACTTGATGGCGCGCGGCGTACCAGGGGTCGTGTTCGACGCCAAACGCATGATTGGCCGCCACTACAGCGACAAGGAGCTGCAGGAGGACAGCAAGCGCTGGCCTTTCCCCGTGTCAGCCAGCGCAGACGGCGAGGACCGCATCTCCATCGACGTCGCCTTCCGCGGCGAGGTGTGGCACCTGGCACCAGAGCAGATCTCCGCCCGCGTGCTGACGTACTTGAAGGAGTGTGCTGAGCGCCACTTGGGCAAGCGCGTGAACAAGGCGGTGATCACGGTGCCCGCGTACTTCAACGACGCCCAGCGCGAGCGCACCAAGGCGGCCGCCACGATTGCCGGCCTCGACACGCTGCGTGTCGTGAACGAGCCGACGGCGGCGGCGCTGTGCTACGGCCTCGGCATCGGCTCCGGCTCCGGCGCCGCAAAGGGCAGCGAGGCGCCGCAGAACGTGGTCGTGTTCGACCTTGGTGGTGGTACCTTCGATGTCTCCGTCATCACCATCGACAGCGGCAGCTTCGCCGTGCGCGCGACGGCCGGCGACACGCACCTCGGCGGGCAAGACGTGGACGCGCGGCTCATGCAGCACGTCCTCGACGACCTCAAGAACCGCCACGGTGTCGACGTGCAGGAGCAGCCCCGACAACTGGCCAAGGTGCGCGCGGCCTGCGAGCGTGTCAAGCGCGCGCTCTCGCACTCCACAGTCGAGGAGCTCGTCGTGGACGGCCTCCTGGCGAGCGGGGACGAGTACACGCTCAGCCTCTCTCGCGCCAAGCTCGAGGAGCTGAACAGTGCCATGTTTGCCACGTGCCTGACCGTCGTGAAGAAGGCGTTGAAGGACGCGGGCATGAAGGCGGACGAGATTGACGAGGTCGTCCTCGTCGGCGGCAGCTCGCGCATCGCCAAGCTGCAGGCGCTGCTCTCGGACTACTTTGGCGGCAAGAAGCTGTGCAACACCGTGCACCCCGACGAGGCCGTCGCCATTGGTGCTGCCATCCAGGCCAGCATTCTGAGCACCATGCCGGCGCAGCAGTCCGAGAAGACGGCCGCGGTGGTGCTGATGGACGTGGTGCCGCTCTCGATCGGCGTCGAGATTGACAATGAGAAGTTTGACGTGGTCATTCCACGCAACACAACCATCCCGTACAAGGCGACCAAGGAGTACACAACCGTCAAGAACAACCAAGCCGAGGTCGATATCCTCGTCTTTGAGGGCGAGCGTCCGCTCACCAAGCACAACCACAAACTCGGCGAGTTCACGCTGGAGGGCATCACCAAGGCCAAGAAGGGCGAGCCGACCATCACGGTCACCTTCTCTGTCGACGCCAATGGTCTGCTCTGCGTGACCGCGGAGGAGGAGCTCGCCAAGAAGTCGAAGAGCCTCGTCGTCCAGAACGACGAGCGGCTGTCGGAAGAGGCAGTGCAGCAGATGATTGCCACGGCACAGAAGCTGCGAGGACAGGATGCGATTGAGCTCACCATTGTGACCATCAAGGCCAATCTCTCCGCCGCCTTCGCGAAGCTCGAGAAGGCAGTGGCCGCACTGCCCAGCCCCCCGCCAGAGAAGCTTCAGAAGCGACTTAGCTTTGTCCCGCAGGGCAAGGAGTGGGTGGAGAAGCAGCTGCCCACCTACACGGACCCCGCACTGGCCACCGAAAAGGAGAAGAAGGTCATGAAGCTCATCGACAAGGCTCTCCACAAGGTCACCAAGGAGTACAAGCGACAGACGCACGCCGGCGCGTCCTCCTCCACGCCAGGCCACAAGCGATCCCGGTCACACAGCGGGCAACCGGAGCCGAGTGCGTCCGACTCGGACAGTGACAACGCGGGTGACCACGACACGCAGCCCTGAGTACAAAGAAAAGCACGACTACAAAAAAAAAAAAAAAGGTGAGCGAACGAGGCAAAGGCGTGTGGATTTTTCCATGGCTGTGTCTTTACCATTTTCGTGTATTGGCGTACTATTTCCGTTTTCTTTTTTCCAGTTGACGTTCCTATTCACGCCGATGCACACGGTGCATGAAAAAAAAAAAAAGTAAATTGAAGTACAAGCACACACAGCAGCGTTTATATTTGTTCAGTCTAGCCTCAGCTTGCCGGGCAGGCAGACCTCGAACGCAGAGCCGTTGTCCGTGGAACGGTAGTTGTATTGACATGCAATCTCATGACGTGCACAATTTTTTTTCTCATCATTCACCACCTGCTTCTTCCTATCTCTTTCTCTGTCTCTCTCTGACATGCTCATCCACATGTACGTGCATCTCTGCGCAAGCAAGCCATGTCCGCTGTACCATCGAAGATGCATCGAAAGAAGGCCGCCAAGCGAGAGGCGGCACTCGCACGCGCACAGGCATTTGTACCGAAGCCCACGCGCGAGGACAACCTGAAGCGCGCGCTGGCGAGTGCGTTTCAGCCTTTTTCTAGTGCCGCTGCCGAGGAGACCGTTGCATCTGTCGACGTCTACGGCAAGGGTGCCGCCACCGACCGCCTCCAGTTCGGCTACGCGCCGTCCATCACGGAGGAGGCCGTCGCCTTCCATGCCCGCTTCGACACCGCGGACTGGTTGGCCGCCCGTCGCGCGAATGGCCGGCTCGCCTTTGTGAAGAAGCAAAAGCTGCGCAACACCCACCTCGAGCCCCTCAGCTCTGTCCTCAAGCTCAAGCACCACTGGAGCAAGCTCGCGCAGTTCAAGTCCGATGTGCGCCACGACGGAGCCCTGAACCTCAACGCCGCGGACGACCTCCTGGAAATGCTCGCCGCCAAGCAGCGCACGGACTAGCGCGTGCGCCGGTCGCAGGTCGTTTTTTTTTTTTGCACTTGTGTCTGTGTGTCTGTGTGGCGCGTTCTTGTTGTCTAATAGCCGAGGCTTACGTTTAACAATCATGCACCTAAACAAACAAAAAGAAAACAAAGAGAGATAAACCCAGCTCGAAGGAAGTCATCTGTCCTCCCTTCACCCAAAAAAAAAGAGGATTTCATCTTCCTGTGCCAGAATGAAGGGATACGGAACAGTGAACGAGTGCCACACTGCGGATGCTGCCTGACTAAGGCCACGCTTGGATGTGCGCTGGCACCTGAATAAGGGCACCTCTGCTTTACCCTTTCTTTCGGCCCTCCAAAAGAAAAAAAATCGGCACCACTGCACACAAGCACAGCGCTATCGCTCCGCTTTATATCATCTCACTCTCCTCCCTTTCCTCTCGTTTCCCCTTTCCTCCTTCGCTACTCGCCCACGTGTGCAGAGGAATTGCAGTCGTGACTTCCTCCGTCTGTTTGGCCATACTTGTGCTGTTGTTATTACCCCTCGCTAACACTTTTTTTTGTGTGTGTGTGTGTCGTGTTGCCTGAATGTCGAAGCCCGGGGAAGTGGAGAAGAGTGTGCCGACCGATGGTGCGGCCGAGCCGTCCACCACGTCGGTGGAGTCGCCGACCAAGCCACGCGCGCCGCGCACACAGCTCCGCATCGACTTCCCGCCCGTCAAGGACAAGGACGAGCTGATCAAGGAGCAGCAGGCGACTGTTCCCCAGGAAGAAATCCGACAGGGCATGGAGACGGACATCCCGCCAGTCATCCGCAGTGTCCTCGAGCTCGCCCATCTGATGATGAGCGGCCACAGCCACTGGCTCCGTGCCGCGCCGGGCTATCAGGGCGGTCTCTTCTACAAGGGCAAGCCCTTTTGTTTTGCGAGCGGCTACCGCGACGGCACGCGGCCGCAGGACATGGACGACAAGGGCAACCACATGAAGCTCAAGGACCCGCTCATCTACGGCACCCTGTCGCTCCCCATCACCGCGGCCTATCTCTGCGAGCTGCATAGCAAGGGCCGCTTCGACGTGGAGGCCCCGCTCGTGACCTATCTGCCGGAGCTGCACAAGAAGGGACTCGACGAGACCGTCAACGCACGCTCGATTCTCTCCTTCACGACGGTCGTGGACGACGCGCAGGTGCTCAAGGACGCCGGTGCGCAGCCGCTCTGGCAGCCGGCGCTCGCCGTGAACATGTGTGCGGCCACGCAGCAGCACGTGTACGAGCCCATCAACCGCTTCCTCGCGGCTGGCTCGACGGCTCGCCTCAGCGGGCTGGAGCAGCGTCGCAACCTCGTGCAGTACGTGCGCAGTGCATCGACCCTCTCCGGCTTCCGCCGCGTCGCCCTCCCCAAGGCGCGCCTGAGCCACTTCTCCGTGGCCCTCCTCATCGCGGCCGTCGAGACACAGCTCAAGGGCCGCAGCTTCGAGGACGACATCCATGACACATTTTTCGTACCGGCGCAGAGCCACGGCGCGGGCTACGGGCCACCCAAGTTGTGGCGCGACCCCAATGAGCTTTTTTACCAGCCGACGGGCCTCTCGCTACAGCACCAGGGCTTTCGCCGGCCTGTGCCGTCTGGGGCGAACGCCAACGCCGCCCCACCGGTGCTGAACGGCTCGCTCAACCTCTACGCCCCGGCCGAGGACTACGGCAAGCTGCTCATGCTCTCCCTCGACACGATCCTCAACGCGCGCGAGGCCCTGGCCGATCCGGTCTACGCGGCGTGCGGCGCCCCTCACTACGACTTTGGCGTGCAGCACGTGCCGTCGTCGCAGCTCCTGCAGCTCAAGCAGAAGCTGAGCTACGGGCTGGACATGCTGCCGGCCAGCAGCTCGTTCCGCTACAACACGGACTTGGACCTCGGCTGCTTCGGCATCGCCTCGTGCGGGTCGCGCGGCGGGCGACTGTTTGGCGACACGCTCTCCCGCATGATCCAGCACCTGTTCGTGAAGCACGTCATCCGCAAGGGAGTGGACGCGGAGGCCCCGGTGGATCTCGACCACCCCGAGCAGCCGCAGTCGGAGACGGAGGAGAAATTCCAGAAGATCATGAAGGACCAGGAGTACAAGAGCTACTTCAAGAAGCACGATGCCCACAAGCGTTTCTAGCCACTTCCTGGCTCCTTTGTTCACATGGCAACGGAAATGCAGTCAAATAAATGAAAAAAAAAACGGGTGCCATTACGCACATTCACAGCTCATCTTTCTAATCAGCAGAGAGCGAGAGTGGGATCTCAGTGAAACAGTCGAAAAATTGGAGGTTTTGTGTGTGGACATGTGCGTGTGCCCGTCGGTGTGTGTCCTGTGCCCTCCAGATTCTCGCAGACAATATCCTTGTGCTGTCTCGCTCCACAATCAAACATGCATATGTACTTGCTTCATTTCCTCTCCTCCTTCTCATCCTTTCTTTATCGCGTTGCTGTTATTTAGCTACGCGTCTCTCGTGCCTCTTGTTTTTCCTCAAAACGTGCTGCACGTGCGGTTGCAGCTCTCACTCGCTTTTCCTTTTCTTCTTGTCACTCACACTTTCTTGTTTTATTCAGGAGGTTTCTCTCGTCGACGTGTGCATCTCCACTCCACGGCAGATTTTCGCACGCGCACTGTTGCAGGCGGACTCCTTTTTCATTTTCTTGCTCTCGTTTTTTTTTCCCCATCTTCTCGTCCTCCTCCCCTACAGCATGGCGCTGGGCCGTTTGGTGCTCACAGTCGCTCTGGCGACGGTGGTGGCTCTCCTCGCCGTCTACGTCGGCCTTGGCCACTACTTTGACTTGCCGGAGGCGGCGCTCCTCGTGGAGCACAACGCCAGCATCGCTGCCACGTTCTACTCGGATCGTCTCAGCCATGCCGCAAGCGCCTACGATGACGCCACTGGCCAGTACATTTGGGGTCGCACAACAACACCGCGCTTTTCAATGGACGTGTGCGACGTCAATCCTGTGCTGCACTACATGCAAATGAAGGAGTTTATCTGGCTCAGCGTGACGTCTGGCGACTGGCTCATTGGCATCGCCGTGCTGCAGTTCCACTACATGAGCACCCTCACCATGCAGGTCCTTCACGTGGACCGCGTCACCAGCCAGAACGGCGCGACAAGTCCCTTCCCGAGTCACTCGCTCCGCGGGCGGCTCGACGTCCCGCTGATCTCCGAGCTCACCACCACCGGCGGTGTGTGGCGTGCCAACAAGGACGGGCAGATGGGGCCGTCCGTTGCCGGCCACACGGTGCTCTTCCGTCCACCTCCGTGGTCTCGCTCGGGCTCGCAGGTGAACCTCACCTTCAGCGGCTCGACGATTGAGCTGACGGCACGCAGCGTGGTCGAGGATGCGCCACGCTATTCACGCGACGCGCATGCCACTAACAGCAGGGCCCGTCGCCCGCGCGCGTACGTGGTGGAGATCAACGGGACGGCACCGATGCCGACGCAGTGGATGGGGCTTGCGTTTCCACTCGGTCTTCAGCGTCCGGCGCTCGTGCAGAAGATGGCGGCCGTGCCGATGCAGTCGTCCGCACACCTTCGCATCACGCCGCAGGACGGCGAGGCGACGGCGCCTTTCGCCACCGATGTGGTCCTCGACAAGGCCTACTTCTCCCTCGACTACACGCGCGGCGTGCTGCGGCGTCACACCGAATGGTACTGGGCCAGCGTCTCCGGGCCCAGCGGCGTCGGCCTGCACCTCTCCGCCGCCACCTACGACGTGCGCAACGTGAGCATGGAGAGCACGCTCTTCGACAGTCGCGCCGGCACGGGCGGCACCGCGCGCTTCCTCGATGAGGCCGTGTCGTTTGTGCGCCTGCCCAACACGAACAGGACGCAGTGGTCCATTCGCTCTGCCAAGGAGACGGTTTCGATGGTGTTCACCCCGTGCGGTGGCCACGACGGCGCCGTGAACGTGGGACTGATCAACGTCAACCTCGATCATCAGTGGGGCACCTTCCGCGGGCATGTGCGGATGGGCGATGACGTGGTCCTCTTCGAAGACGTGCCTGGTGTCTTTGAGGAGCACTTTGCGCTGTGGTAGTGACGCAGCCGAGGCATTCCAGAAGTTGACACACACAACAGGGAAAAAAAAATACGTGGATCGTTTCGCAAACCAAATGCAAACGCAGAGTAAAAATAAGAGGAAGCGCGCTCGCAATTGGGTGTCTTGTGAGCCCGTCAAGACGTTGTGAATGCACAACCCAGCAACGTGCTACATCCACATCAGGGCACCGCCGCGTGCGTGTGACGCGGGCCAAGGCCAGCCATGATCTGTCGCCACCTTTTTTTTTAAACCTTTTCTGCTTCCACATCCTACTAGTGTCCGATATCTGCTCCCCTTACCCTCTTCTCACACGGCATTTGCCTGACATGTTGCCCACACCGGGAAGGTGTATCATCGCCACACCAGAGGGATAGAAAGCAACAGCAACACCATCAACGCAAAGCGGACAGTCGACATCGATATCGGCGTGTTGGTCGCTCATCACAGCAAAAAAAAAACCCAAGAGAAATTGCCCCATATGAGTGCCAACGTGATGGACGCGCTGGAATGTGAGAACGCAGAGCTTCACGAGGAGGCGTTGCAGCTCCGCAGAGAGAACAAGGCCCTCCGTGGGGAGCTCTCCAACTTGAAGCGTGTGCGGCGCCAGTGGGCCAAGGACTTTGCCACCATTGAGTCACAGGTCCGCGAAGGCCAGCGCTCACTCGAGCGTTACGCGGAGCTGGTGCAGCAGCCGACGTCGACGGAGCGCGTGATGGCAGAAGGGGAGGCGCTCACCTCGGACGAGACTGGCCGGCATGCCGTGGTCGCCTCCGCCAGTCCCGCCGCCTCCCCACTGCCGCCGTTCTTTGAGGAGAGCGAAAAGGATCGGCTGATTGCCCTGCTCGGTCGCACCTGCGAGGACCTCCGACAGCAGCTGCACACCGCACGGGCGGCAGCAAGTCCGCACACCGCGTCACCGCCGCCCGCGTCGACCCCTCCACCGGCAGCACACGCCCTCTCCCCTGCCCCCGCGGATGCCCCCAGCCAGCTGAGTTTGGAGGGCCTACTCGTTGAGAATGCGCGTTTGCGCGAGGCCCTCGCCCGATCGCAGTCCTCACCGCCTCCGCCGAGCGCGCAGAACGACAAGACCCCGGCCTCAGCCGCACCGACGGACAGCCCGGTCGCACTCGACGCGTCACCCGACGCCCCTGCGAACACGGCCGCGTGGGAGGCTGGTGAGACACGCACCCTCTTGGCGGCAGCGGAGCGCGAGGTGCTAGCGCTGAGCGTGCAGAATGAGGAGCTCCTCCGCGACGTGCGCCACTACATGTGGCTGGCCTCCACGCGCCTGGTGTCCACGGCGGACGATGCCGCGCACATGGCCGCCCTCCCTGCCGCCGAGGACGCGCTCCGCGAGCTCGCCCACCAGTCACACGCGGTAACGCAGCTCACCACGGTGGCCCGACGACTCGAGGACGAGCGCGACAGCCTTCAGGAAGCCTTGGACCGCGCGCTGTCGCTTCCTCCGCGGGGCCTTGCGCCAGCCGCGGTCACCAGGGCAGGCACGGTGCCCTTCCTGGACGTGGTGGAGGGTGAGGCGGAGGCCATTCTGCAGGAACTCCTGGAGTTCTGCGGGGACGTGGCACAGGTGCAGGAGAACAGCCCCCTGACGACTCTTTGGAGGGCGGCGTCGGCGCACGGATCGAGCGTGCAGCCGGCGCTGCTGCCGTCCTTGCCGGACCCGCAGTACGCCGGCACGGCCGTGGACCACCTCATTGGTGTTCTGCGCGGCATTGGCTACGTGTCGCGTCACTACATGGAGCAGCTCCGAGCCACACTTTAGCGACAACGCGCACGCACAGGCGTGGTGTGTGGCTACGTGTGTATGTGGCCAACATGCCCGTCGAGTGGTTGGCAGTTTTTTTTTTTTAATAGGTTCCCTGTGTATCTGTCGAATGTGTCTTGTGTACAGTAGAGAGGAAACGACATTTTTCCTGCCGTGCCGTCGAGAGTGAGATCAATCCATTTGCAAGCCAACACAACCAATCACATTATTCTACGGGTGCGGGCCGCGCCACCATTGCGTGCGCAACCTCAGCGTGCCCATCTAGACGCGTGACCAAATCAAACAAAACAAACGAACGATCATAGTCTGTGCAGCGATCGTTGAATCTTTCTTCTCTTTCACCACGTATACTTTCACCGCCTCCGTCTCGTTTTCTTCATCGTTCTTTCTTTCTTTTATTTTATTTTTTTCACTGATCACACTGTTCCGTCCCACCCCAAGAGCTTCACTACGCTATTTAAACGTATTCATCCGTAACCGGAACCTAACTATTCT